>JANHGL010002211.1:0-24263 GCA_024611195.1 Ceyx melanurus
GCTGGAACACCGGGCAGCCCTGCCCCGTGATTACCGCGGGAGGCCCCGGCCCCGCCACTTACCTCCGAGTCCGAGAGAGAGGAGCCCTCGGAGTCCGACTCGGAGGCAGAAAAGGATGCGCGCCGCGCCATGCCGCCCTCCTCCCGCCGTCACTTCCGGCCGCCTGCGTGCGTGGCGTGCGTAACGCGCGTGGCGTGCGTGGCTCCGCCCCTGCGTGCGGCGCTGCCGCGGTTGCCAGGGCGACCGGACGCGATGGCGATGGCGGCGGCGGCGGCGGCGGTGGCGGTGGTGGCTCAGCCCGTGGCCGTGTTCGGCTGCCGGCCGCGGGTGGCCGCCGGCGTCTGCTTCTTGGAGGACGATGTCGTGCTGCACGCGGCGGGGGCCGGCTGCCTCCGGCTGCACCTCGAGCAGAAATGGCACAAGTTCATCCCAGGTGGCACCGGTCCCGGCCCGATCCCGGTCCCCGTCCCGCTCCCGGCCCGATCCCGACCCCGGCCCTGACCCGTGTCCTCCCCGCAGGCGCCGAGAACAGCCGCGGCGTGCAGGCGCTGGCCGTCAGCCCGAACCGGCGGTACCTGGCCGTGTCGGAGTCGGTGGCGGAGCAGCCGGTCGTGACGGTCTACGAGCTGCGGGCGGAGCCGGTGGCGCCGCGGAGGACGCTGCCGGAGCCGGGGGCCGTGTCCCTGGCCTTCTCCCCCGACGGCCGGTGCCTGGCGGCCGCCTCGCCGCCCCCCGACGTGCGGCTGCGCTGCTGGCTGTGGGACGAGCAGCGGCTGCTGGCTGCCGCGGGCTGCGAGGCCCCGGGCGGCGGCACCTGCCAGGTACCGGGCTGCGGGACACGCTGCCGCCCCCGGGCTCCTTCTGCTCGCGGGGTGATCGGCGGCTGGCTGGTGCCGCGGAGCCTCGGCACGCTGAGCTCCGTCGGCAGGGCACCTGTCCGCGGTCCCAGGGACTCTCTCCCGGGCACGGCTCCGGGCTGTGGCTTCTGTGTCGTTCCCGCGGCCTCCCGGGGGCTCGGCTGTCGCCAGTAGGTGGAACACGCAGCCTGGGAGCTTCCCTGCCGAGATCTTCCCTGCCCGGCTCTTCCCTGCCGAGCTCTTCCCTGCCAGCCGTGCAGAGCAGAGGAGCAGCCCGGGCTGAGTGGCTGGAAGCAGGTTGAGGGCACTCAAACAATTCCTGCACCCAGCTCTGCGTGCCCTTTTTAGCATCTTTCTTGAGGGGAGGTCACAGTTGGCCACGTGGGTTGACAATTCTCTCTGCTACAGGCAGAGGTTGGGGAAACTACTCCCCTAAAGAGAGGAGAGTGCTGGCTCAAGTCCCATGAACCATGGAAAACGAGGTGTAGCTACCCCTGCTGCCCTTCGTGTTGGGGACTGAGATGGTAAATCCACTGTTTTCACCAATAAACACCGAATTCTATGAATTCATATGCATAAGGAGCAAGGTTTGCCTGAAATACAGTGAATAGTCCCACTTTTGCTGCCAGAAAAACTTGCTAATGAGCAGCTAAGAAGTCCCTTGTCCTCACTCTTTTGTCATTTCACCCTGAAGGGCAGGGGCAGCTCTCTCTTTACTGTCCCTGTGACTCAGCATCTGAGCCTGAGTTAACGTGGCATCGTGTGAAATGAGAGACACAGTTCTGAAAGGGGGAAAACTGCATTAAGTGTGGTGATGGTTATTTCTTAGATCCTTCTGTGTTGCTGCGTGGACCTTTTCCCTTGCTGCTCTCCTGTACCTGACACTGGAAGCCTTCAGAAGAGGTGCACTAGCTGCTGATTTGTGAAGGTAGATGTATAAAGTAGTTTTTCTCTCTTGTTCCACAGGTGAGCTTTAGTCCTGGAGACAACACACAGCTTTGCCTCACTGGAAATGGCTTTTTCAAGCTTTTTAATTACACTGAAGGGGCTTTGAAGCAGGTGAATTTACAAAAGGGAGAGCCACAGAACTACCTGTGCCATGCCTGGCTGTCTGACAAGGAGGTTGTGTGTGGAACTGACACGGGCAAACTCAGCCTGTTTGAAACTGGAGAGCTGTGCTGGGAGACCAGGCTGGAGAGTAAAAACCCCCCCAGGGAACCAGAGGATGATGCAGTGACAGTACATGAGAGGTACACCTGTCAGACTCTGCTCCTCCCCTGCCATGCTCTGCAGGCAGGTGGATGGCAGGGCACTCTCTCTTCTCCTTCTTGTCCAGCTCAGGAATGAGCTGTGCTGCTTGGATTGCTGCTCATAAGCTATTTTTGTTTTGTCCTTCTTGATTCCTGAGTCTTTGTGCATTTCCTGCTTGCAGTCCCTATGATGTCTCTTGTGAACTGACCTCTGAAAAAGAACCTTCGCAACAAGATTTTTTGCCTCAAATATCTGCAGTTGTAGCTTACTCCAAAGGCTTTGCATGTTCCTGCAGCCCAGGAGTTGTTCTTCTGTTTGAGAAGACCATGAAAAAGAATGTCTACGAGGAGAGACAAGAGATCTGGGTAGGGAGAGAAAAGCTTCTCAATAACTATGCAGCAGAGGCCTGTTTGGAGGGGGTGGGGGGTGCTGCAAAGCCAGTTCCTAGTAATTTTTAGCACATCTCTAATTTCCAAGCATTGGCAAACTGTCCTGGTGATGTCAAAAGGAAGGGAGCTGCCAGAGTCACCCTGAAAGTCAGTGACACTTGTCCTTTTGCTGGGCAGCTCTGCATGTTTCCACCTGTAAAATGTGCTTTGAGGCTGCTAAACTCCAGGAAACCTGTAGAAACTTCTATTTAAGGAGAGTTTTGGAGCTTACAAGTAGCCTACAACAGTTTTTAAGAGCTAGGCTGCTTGGTTTTTTTTCCAAGGCAAAGCTTTTCTCCCCTCAGATGTTTGCTGTAGCTGTCATGAGACTTGTGCTCTCTTGCTTTTTGTTAGTCTAGTAGGATATCTAAGTTCTGTAGTGAGCTGTATTGACTTCCTGCACCCTCTGGATAACAACATTTAACTCTGAGCAGCTGCTCAGGGCTGCACAACCTGGGCCTCAAAGGTCCCATCTTCTGTGCACGAGACCCTGCAGTGAGACTGTTACCAGTCTGAGCAGTGCACTGCAAAGAGCTGGAGTTCTGAGACCACAGTCTTCCTGCAGGTCTCATTCTGACACTGGCTGGGTTTTCTGCTAGGATTTTCATTTTTGGCTCATGCCTGGCAGCAGTTCTGCACCATCACTAGCCCAGCTGTCCCACTGGTGGTGTGTGTATGCTTGCCAGACTGGCATTGCACAGAAGTGTGTGTGTGTGTGTGAGCACATGGGGACCTGGGGCACCCCATGGAGTCTCTCATTTCTCATGCAGCTCCCTCAGAATGTGTGCAGCACCAAGCCAAGCCAGTCAGCCAGACAGGACATTGTATGTATCTGCTTCAGCCCCTCTGAGGAAACAATAGTTGTGAACACAAACAACAACCAGCTCTACATGTTCAATATGCTCTCCACTGATCTCACAAAGGTGAGTGCAGTTTCACCCCATTCCACAGCCATCCTGTCCAGTCAGGGCTGCACTGTGGTGCCACAGGCTGCTTCTGTGGTGCATCCCCAGAAGGTCTATCAAACAGTGTCTGAACTGAGCTTTTCTGAGAGCCCCTTGCTCTGCACCCCACCATCCAAACAGCTGGTGTCACTCAGCAGAACGATCAAGGACACTGCTAGGACTGTTGGAAGGTCACTGTTGAGCCACTTAAAAGAGGCTTTAATGATTTTTAGTGTAGCTGCAGGAGTTTGTGCTCTGGAATATGCAGAAATTCAGTGCAACAACAGCCATGGAAATCCCATGTGATAGATTTCTTCCCTGACAATTGCCTGCAGCGAAATATTTGTCATCTGTGTTGGTTTTTTTATGTTGTTATTGCTTCTCAGGAGAAGGCAGCTTATTTTTCATATCTGAATTACCCTCTACATTCTGCTCCCATCACTGGTCTGGACACCTGTATCTGGAAACCCCTTCTTGCCACCTGCTCCCTGGACAGATCTGTCCGCATCTGGAACTACAGGACCAAGTAAAGAGCTGTTTGTGTTGGTTGTTACCTCCTGCTTGTGGCCTGGTAAAATTCTTCCCCGGTGGGGGATGCCAGTGGGTTTACTGACACCAGCTGGGGAGTGGCTCTGCAGGGCCTTTTAGCACCAGAGGAATCCAAAGGCTTTTCTGCTGAGCTGCTTTTGTGTCAGACTTGTCACGTGTTCTGGAAGAAAAAGTCTTCAGGAATGTTTCGTCCAGCTTTGTCTTAGGACACTGTTGTTCCATCTCCTGCTTCACTGCTATATTTCTTGAGCAAAATACTCTAGTGGAGGGAGAGGGGCAGAAAACCAAATCTCGGAAGAGATGTTTGTATTGGTTTCAAATCAGGGTTTTATTTGCCTTCTTTGTTACATTGCAGTAAACAAGGATTGGCTCTTACACCTTCCACACCCTCTGTGTGAACCAGAAAGTTCAGCTTTGCCTCTGTCTCCTGTCACAGCTCTGTGGTCATTACCTAACAGAGTGACAACATTTTCCTCAGGGGCAAGGCAGGGTTAGGTGATGGCTGCAGGTGTCCTTGCTGGGCCAGGTACATCCCAGTAAGTGTGGGCAGGGAGTTTGTTCCAAACTGCACTGTGCTTTTCTCTTCCAGCACTTTGGAGCTGTACAAGGAATGCTGGCAGGAGGCACACTCAGTATCACTCCACCCCACTGGCCTTTTCTGCTTGGTTGGGTTTTCTGACAAACTGCAGTTCCTAAGTCTCCTGCACGAGGACATGCATGTTTTCAAGGAGCTTGCTGTGAGAAAGTGTGGAGAGGTAAGGAGTGATGCAGTCAAACTGGGGAGCAGAGTGTGGAGAGGTAAGGAGTGATGCAGTCAAACTGGGGAGTTGCAGGGAGCAGAGTGAAGAACATGACACAAGAAGGAAAGCTCTCCAACAGACCCTGGTAAGATTTAGGATATCAAAGCACAGAGAAAAAGCCTCTGACTATTGGAAACTAATCCTGGAGTCTTATGCATAACTGGTCCTGGGCAGCAGCAGAAGGGGTGGTTTGCTCAGAAATACTCAAGGACTACATTTTACAGGGGAAATTAAAAAAAAATTAGAAAAAAAATCAAAGAAAGCAGTAAGAGGCTGGTTGTGTCATGGAGCTTTCTTCCAGTGTAACATTCTGGTGTTAGACAATGTCACTGCAATTCAATGCAGGAATGTTTTTTCTCCACTGCATCTACAGTAATGGGTGGTTGTGTTCTTTTTATAGTGCTCATTCAGCAATGGAGGCCATCTTTTTGCTGCAGTTGGTAGAAACGTGATTCACATTTATTCCAGCATCACCTTTGAGAATATTACTGATCTGAAAGGACACAGTGGGAAGGTTAGTGAACAAATCCTGTATGAACTAGCTGGTAAGAAGCAGTTTGAAAAGGTAAAGTGCAATTTGGGATCAGAAATGGGATCCAAAATCAAAAATAGAAAGACACAAGTCAGTTTTCTTTGGTCAGAAGTCAGTGTAAGCAGGCACTAGATGTGTCTCCAAGATCCTGTCCTTAAATTGAAGGTGAGTTATTGGCAGTTAGCTGAACAAGGAAAAACATCCCAGTAATGATAAAAATAGAATGTATTCCTCACTATTTAAATGAGCTTTTTCTTGTCAGTGTGTTCATAAATTAGTTCTGCTTTTTTTAATGCTAAAATGGAAATAGTTGGGACACATCAGAAGCAGGATTCCAAAGTTGCCATGGAGTTGCCAGCAAATGAGTCCATGCTGTGTGTCTGCAACCTACACTGCAGGCTCCTTGGTGTGCTTTCCTCTGGCCAGGTACACGCAGTGAAGTGGAGTGCAGATGATTCTCTGCTTGTCTCCTGTGACACACAAGGTGCTGTGTATGAGTGGAACATGTTGACAGGCAGAAGGATGTCAGAGTGTGTGCTCGAGTCCTGCATCTACAGCAGCATTGACCTGTCTTCTGATGCCAAAATCATCTTTGCTGTGGGATCTGACCAGACTCTCAAAGAGATTTCAGAGTCTTCGGTGAGCTCACGACCACGCTGGGAACTGGCTGAGTTCTCTGGGGAGGGCACTAGGGCTTTGGTTTCCTTATTATCCCCTTGGCAAGTAGGAATCAGCCTGGGTTTGATAGCTGTGATATTTACTGACACCTTTCTGGTGTTCTTATGATCTGAAATGTTGTTATAGTTTTGTGTTTTATTTGGATTTATCTGGAAATCATCTAAACAGGCTAACAAACTAATAAATAGTGTACCCAGTGCAATACAAGTGTGTTGCATCTACCACTCTCAGAATCATGCATTTTTTTTGTCCAGAAAAGTGGTGAATTGCATGTGATAGCCAGTACATCTTCCAGAAGTGATCAACCTGTGGAACTTGGCTTGAAATTTTACAACTGTGTAACTATAAAGCTTAATGCTAATGAATAACTATATTGCTTAATGCTAATGTAATGCTAATTACTGTGTAGGGCTTTATTTCTATAGGAATGTAGGTTCTTTTAACTGCATTATTTGCTGCAGGCAGTGACAATTGCTTATGCAATAAGTAATCAAATAGTATTGGGGAACTTAATGTAACTTGAGGGTTTCCTTGGAGTTTGCTGTTTATTTTATTTATGTTTTTATTTTATTTTATTTTGATGTGGTTTTTTTCAGATCCAGCATGAAGTGCCTGCTTTTGGTGTAGTTTATACTGCAGTAGCTGTTTCTCATTCCGGGCACATGGTGTTTGTTGGTACCTCCCTGGGGACAATCCGAGCCATGAAGTACCCCTTACCTGAGACAAGGGATTTCAATGAGTATCAGGCCCATGCAGCTGCTGTTACAAAGGTAACAGAGCACTTTCTTCTCCTGTGGTGTCAGCTGCATGTGCCCCCTTTTGATTCTCCTTCCCTTCAGAGCATGAGATGTTAAAACTGAGGTTGAGCCTGCACGTGGAGGATGAATATTACAGCATTCACAGTCCTGCCTTCAGAAACAGGTCTCACTGGATAAGCTGTTGCTGCCCACAAAGTGGCTTGCACAGCCCTGATGGAGAACTTTGATACAGCTCTATCTGCAAAGAGGAAGATAAAATTATACAGGCTTCAAAACTTCTTATGAGAAGGGAAGGAAGCAGGAGATAAATGTCTTAAGTATCTTGCTGCCAGGGTAAAGAGCAGGAGAGATTGCAGTGCTGGTCTGCTAACCTAACTCAGTGTGTTTCCAGAAGGCTAATGAGCCCCATCTGAAAGGTGGGGATGTGGTGAGTGGAGCCTGCAGCCATGGAACATTTCCCTGCACACATGTTCTGTCTTGTTGAAACTGTTAGTAAGTTTGGCATTTTAAGTGTGAGTGTCAAATACAGCACCTTTCCCTGGAGCTGCAACATTAATCTAGGCACTTCAGTTACTGGAACTCTGCTTTCCCCCTGTTCATAAGCTGTGTCAGCTCCCAGCTGCTCTGTGCCAGGCCACACAGTCACAGGAGGTCTGGGGGAGGTGGCAGCAGCTATTGCTAGGTAGTCCTCAGTGGGCTTATTTGCAGATTCAGAAGAAAACATTTAGCCCATTTTGCTCAAATAACTTCTCAAAGAGAAAAGCTGGAGACCTTTGGGATTGTCATATCCACTTCTGCCTGTGCTAACTGCCTAGCAGGGCTTCTCTGTTCCAGGTTTAAAAAGAATTCCCTATAGCTTTGGGAGCAGAAGCAGATCCAGTGTCTTGTCCCTCCACTGTCGTCTGGACCAAGGTGGAGCAAGGACACCATCAAAATATTGGTAGTGGGGCGATGTTAATATTTCCACTGGTGACTTTCTGTGGTGATAATGATAGAAAAAGAAAGTTGGTATAAAATCAAACTGTGCCTCTGCCATAATTTTGTTGTCTCTTCCTTCCAAGATGTCTCTAACAAACGACGACCTGTTTCTGCTGACTGCCTCAGAGGATGGCTCTGTATTTATCTGGAAAGTGTTTGATAAAGGAGATGGGATATTGAAATGGGACAAGGGAGCTGAGTATGCTGAGGAGGTGCTGATCATGAAACCAGATATAGAAGAGAAGGTAGGAGGAGCAACCTGTGGACATGAACCATAGGATTCCTGGTGTACAACTGAATGGGTTGTGTTTGCATGGTGTCTGTGTCTGGCTTTTGCTGTAGGGCCCTCTTCTGTTTGGGGGCTTGTGTCATAAAAAGAGGTTACAAGTAGCTGCAGCTGCTCATGTGCAAACTGCATTGTGTGGAGAAAAGTTTAGACTTCAGCACTTCTCCCAGTCTCTTGGAAGCAGTTTTAATGGAGCAGAGGAGTCAGAAGCTGCATTTCTAAACCCTCTTGTAGGACAGCAAAGGAACTTCCTGGTCTGTCTGAAAATCTCCTGCAAAGGCTGTCTTTCATAAACATGTGCATGTAAATGTAACACCCTGAAAAAGCTGTTGCTGATGGAAAATAATGTCTCTGATAAAAGAATCTTCTCATCCATGTCCTAACAGAATCAGGAAATTATAGACCTGCAGATTCGTTTGAAGGAGCTACAGACAGAGAGTGATTACCAGCTGCATCTCAAGGACATGTACTATAATGAAAAAATAAAGGAATTAGAAGAGAATTTCACTCAGGAAATAGGCTCCCTTAAAACCAAACACCAGGTATGTTTCATATTGCAAAATCAAATACCAAGAAATCTTCCACTGTAAACCTGAGTTCAAACTTGCATTAAAAGTGTATGAATGACATAAAGCATCTGGAAAATGAAGCATTCCTTTCCAATAAAGATGCTCCTGGTATTTCTCAAGCACAAAGATACCTTTGAGTCAAGTATCTTTGAAGTGCAAGGGGATGCAAGAGTTCTCCAAGGTAGCTTCACACAAAAACAATTCCAGCAGTAAATGCTGCCTGAGACCAATGCCCAATCAACCTTGAATGGATGTGGGACAGGGCCTTAAAATCTCCATCACACAGAAGGCTGCAGTGTGATGTTGGTTTAGAGCTTGTGGGTGGATATTCATGATCCTGTCCTGGTCATTTGCTTATTTTGTTGAAGTTGTACATAGTCCCTTCAAGCTGCATTTCCCATCAAGAATGACACATCAATAAGTATTCCAGAATAAAAGCTCACAGAGTTACTTACTAGCCTGGGGATAACCCACTGTGGGCAAGAGCACAAACAATTTGGTCACTGCTTTGCCTATTTCAAATGAAAATGTTTTGTTTTGTTTTATTGTGTTTCTCCCCCCAGATTTTACAGACAGAGAAAGAAAAACAAGAGTTACAGCACCAGTTTCAACTGTCTGAGCTGATGAATAAACAGGCCAAGGAGCTCCAACAGCTGGGTTAGACCATAGCAAGTGTTTGGAACTAGAATCTGGGGGAAGGGCATTAGATTCATGAGAAGTAATGTGACAGGGAGGGATTACTAGAGTACAAGCAAATACGCATCTATGTTATACAGTCCAAATGCCTGTCTGAACTGCACCATGCACGTGGTGATGATCAGAACATGCACATGGGCACTCTGCTTTTGGTGTTTGAGTAATTCATTTATCTTGTAGCTCACTATGCAGGAACAATGAAGTCATACAGTTCAGCAAGGAGGCAAATGTACAGTGCACACAACACAGAAATACCTGGACCCCAGACTTGTAATCAGATGGGATAGAAATACTGCAAATTAATCCCAAAAATCAAGCTCACTCATAAATAAAAAGCACAGCAAATTGCTACCAAAAAGCAAGCTCACCCATAAATAAGCCCATTGTCTGCTCATAGCATTTAACAGTTGTGCTTACACAGCTCTGTCAAGGTTGTCATTTCACAAGAATGCCTAAATTATTGCTGTTATTGATTTGTTGTGAGGGCAGAGGAGGAGATTTTGGTGTGTGTTTTAGGCTTGGAACAGAACAACATTCTGCCTTGATGCAGCAAGCAGGGATACTCAGAATATTCAGACACAAGTGAGAAAGGTGAATGACAGCTTTCAACAGGCATGATTAGTGAGGAATAGGTAAAAGAAAGGGCAGGAAACTCAAGAGATGTCTTTCTGATAACATTTTATATGGCCACAGAGTCTAAAACCCCCATAAATCTGATGAAGAAAGTGAAGTGCCTCTAGGTTAACACTGCAAGACAGTGGAGAGTCAGACACTGATGTCTTTCAGGATACACCTCTCTTCTATTAATGTTATTCATTCCATGTTTCCTCTTACCAGAGTCTGACAGCAACCAGAAGCTCCTAATGGAAAGTGAGAGATTACAGGAGTTGCAAGTGAAATCCCAGACAATGCAGGAGGAACACGAGATAGAAGTGCACAATTTGGAGGAAAGCAAAAGCAGGGCTGTGAAGGAGCTGACAGAATATTATGAGGAAAAGCTCCACGAGAAAACTGTTCGTCTGGAGGAGGTAGGAGGCTTGATCTGCAGAGTGAATGATTGACTGGGTTTGTCTCCAGGTGTGATAAAATGTTCCCCAGGACAGGAGAGGTTGGCTCTCCATGCAGTCTGTGTGTAACCTTGGGGAAATACACTGACAGCTAGAATAGTAATGAGGAAAACCCAGCTGAGCTACCAGCTTTTCAGGGCTTCAAACCAAGAGTGGGTAACCTGCTAAGATTAACATCCCTGGGCATTCCCAGCTGCATCTCTCTTCCTCCTAGATCCAAGAACTCCTGTTGATTGTTGGGATTTAGATGATACATTTGCCGTAGGTGAAGAAGGAAATGTTCAATCACTTTGTTGTAGTGAAGAGAACATGGCTAAAATGGTGATTTAATCCCTGAGTCCCCTAGGGATTTTGTTCCCCTGCATAGTCTGGGGAACAAAGAGAAATACCCTGAGTACTTCAAAAACTCCTGCACATTGAGGTCAAAGACTTGGCTTGACAAAGGGCAGCCAGATAACGGATATCTGCATATCTAAAGCCAATAAATTCTATCAACAATGCTGTTTGCAGGCCTGTGTTGCAACAGCAATTTGGAAAGAATGTGAGAGAAGAGGCACACAGACTGATGCAAACCTGGGTGTTTTTTGGCACTAATGCATCAAAACCAGCAATATAAAAAACTCATGGTTGTGCTTTCTGCAGCCAGAGCAGGTCTGCTGATGTTACGTGGGCCAGGTTCCTAGCTTGAAACATCCAGGCCTTAAGAATAATATTTTTTCAAAGAATATTTTTAGCTTTTAAAGTTATTTTAATCCATCAAGAACTTGTTACCTTCAATTTCATCGATGCAATTGAAGAGTCCATTAAATATAGATCCTCCCAGGAGAAACACAGTTAAAGAACTCTCCCTTACTGTCTTCTCTAATGTTTGCTTTCCTTGACTGCAGACAGAGAGGGATATGAGGCAGCAGCTCCTGGAACATGAAGAAATTATGAAACAAACTGAAGAAGATGGAGACCAAGAAATCCTGGAAATCAAAATAAAGTATGAGAAGTTGCTCATGGAAGAAAGGAAATCAAACCAGCAACTGAATGGAGAAATAGGAGTCATGAATAAAAGGGTATCTCTCATTTTGTGGTAGGATCAGACCTGCATTTTGAGGCCTATAGCCAAGGATTGAGTGTGATTAATGGCATGTCAATGTCATCTGGTAATTTAGTCTGTAGATATGTGTCATTTTATATGAGAGCAGCCCCTTCTTATATCAGCCTGAATGTTTTGGAATATTTGGGCAGAAGAAGCTGTGTGCTAGTTGCATTCCTGGTATGGCTAGAGAGAGATTATTTGAAGCTGATGCCTCTAGATGCAAATTCCTTGATTCCCTGTGGTGCAGTGAGTGTTCTGTCACCATATCCAGCAGATGCACAAATGGATATTCAGCTCCCTTTCCAGTTGCAGGTATTGAAGTGAGGTAATGCTCCTCCATCATGCTGTAATTAGCTGTCCTTCATCCCACAGTGTCCACAAGGTGTCTGGCAGAGCAGGACAGCTGAGTTATGCACAGCTTTTGGAGAGTGTTAAGCTCCTGCTTGTTTCCCTCTCTAGTTGAGCAGCCTGCAAGGAGAGCTCAAGGAGAGAAACAGGGATGCTGAGGAAATGAAACTGGAACAGCTGAAGCTGCAAGGCATCATTAAGTCACTGGAGAAGGACATCCTGGCACTGAAGACAGAGATTCAGGAGAGAGCTGACACCATCCAAGAGAAGGTGAGAAACTAGACAGTTGGCTGAAATCAGTCACCCTCCCTTAATTTAACACAGATATCCATTTTGGAAGTGTTGTGCGTGATAACACCACAATGGAGACTCAGTTCAAACTTCAAGCATTTGTGATCTTTAGTTTAGGATTTTAGTTTTGAAAGGACATTCTAAACCTGAACTGGGGAGCTCAAGATGGGGGGTGTTGAGTTTGCATTCTCTGCCCCCTTCCTTCCCACCCAGTCTGTGCAGCTGTGCAGCTGAACTGCAGTCTGCTGCTGGATCTGTGACTGGTGATTTGTGCCTTGTCCTAGGGATCTGTTTGAGAGAGCTGTGCCTGAGTCAACCCTCTATTTATTCCTCCCAGGAGAAGAATATATACGACCTCAAAAAGAAAAACCAGGAACTGGAAAAGTTCAAGTTTATACTGGATCACAGAACAGAGGAGTTTAAGAAGCAAATAGAGTCACGTGAAACTGATATTAAAACAATGAAGGAGCAGATCCACGAGGTGAGTAACACTCTCATTTGGCCTCTGCTTCTAAGCCCTTTGTCCAAATACAGAGATGACGTTGACAAGTCCCGTGGAAGTCTCCACCCTGTTTGTACCTTGACTTCTTTCAGGGATACACAGCACTGATTCAGTGTCTTTACAGTTAATAAAAATACTTGCACACAGTAGCTGCCATTGATCTTTCTGTCACACATTACCAGTTATTGACACAGCTATTTGAGCTACTGTCTCAGTATTTAATTCTAGACTCTGATAACATCAGTTTTGCTTAAAAATAGATCTTGTCCTCATATGCTTGCCCTCCACATCCCCTGTGGAGTCTGCAAGACACTGCCTTTACTGATCTAGAGGAAGAGAGAGGGAACTTCTCTCAGAAAAGTTGCAGCTTGATGCAAACATAACTTTGTTTGGGGGTTAGGCATGTGGACAAATGACTGTTCATCTTGGAAAACTTCCATGTATTCATATGTAGCTTGCAGCAAATTCATTGAGGCAACTTATTTGTGATAGAAACACTGTAATCTCTCCATATATGAACCTGTAGCTCAGCCAAATTAGGGCTGTGCTGGTGACATAGCTCATCAGTGATCTGTCAGTTTTCCTAACTCTGTTTATTCAGAAGAAAAGCCTTTAAGTAAAATCCTAACGAGCAATTTGTACCTACATCATGCTAGCAGGATGAAATCCTTTCTCCTGGTCACCATCACTGTAGTACCCTATTGCTCTTTCCCCCTGTGCTCTCCCTGTGTTCCCACAGCTTTCCAGTGCTTTTCTTTCTTTCCAGTGTCAGGTTCTTCTTATCGTTGCTCTGACTCTTTCCATTGCTGACTGTGCATTTCCATCCCACCCATTTCCATTCAGAGGGAACAGGAAAGCTGCAGTTACCTCAAGGAAATGCAGGGGCATCACTGGAATACCCGAAGGTGGAGAGGGGGTTTGCTGTCCCTGGCTTGCTGCGTGGCTCTAGTGACAGAGAGGGCACTGTTGTTCCAGAAGGGACTTGGTTCCGTGCTGTGATCTGCCCGAAGGGGGATCTGCTCCCTCGAGGCTCTGCTTCCAATCCCTTTTTCCTGTTATGTGTTGTTTTTTCACTTCTCTTTTTAGTCCCAATTTCCTCCTGCTTCCTTTCAGATGGAGGGGCAGCTGGAGAGGTTCCACCAGGAGAGCACGCAGCTGAAGCTGAACATCACACGACTGCAGCAGAGGCTAAAGGCAGCAGATTGCCAGATGCACAGAGAGAGGGAGAAGGTATGGGGTGCAACTCTCTGAAGTGTGGGGGACAGGACACTGCAGAGGCATCAGTCTGAGCCAACAGGTACTCAGGGATCCCGTGTCCAGGGAGCAGGAGTCTCAAGCCAGGGGCAAAGACCAGAAAATCAAAGCCTGTAAGCAGAGTTATTAGAAAAAATGCTGTTGTTTCTGTGCCAGTTTGTCCAACCAAGACATATTCTCCTGGGTTTAGCAGAGCAGTGAGGCAAATGCTCAGCTAACCACCCTTTCCTGCCCAGGCTGAGAGTCTTGGGACACTTGGCCTGCACAGGAGCAGCACATAGACTGCACCTACAACACACTGGCATTGCTAGGATGAGATGAAGGGTGGAGACAAGGACCCCTTGTGCTGAAGAAGCACACAGGGGCCTGGCAGATACCAAGTGAGGCTGAGAGGCAATCTTGATGTGAAATCATCAGGTTATTCATGTGTCTAATCTGCATTTTGTCCCTTGCCTTCTCATTAACTGTTTGCATCTTGTTTCTAAACAAGAATGTAGTTTTTTTGGGGAAAGGACAGTGGGGGATATAATAAGCCACTAGTTTTCAGATGATGGAGCTTACTTTACCTAATGGAACTTACTTTACCTAATACTTTACTTTGGATTATTATTGCTGCTAAAACATCACTGCTATTCAACAGGTAGTGCTGACATCCCCAGAAGGTTTTTAAATGAAATAGATATATTTTCAATGAAGTGGAAGTGAAATATGTGAGAGTTCTCACCCTCTCTGCTGGGCTTCCCAGAAGGTTGCTTATGACAGAGTGTTCTAACGAGTCCACTAAGAATGTACTTACACCATTCTTGCAGAAGCAAGATATGGAAACCCTGATCAAACGATTCCAAGCAGATCTTCATCACTGTGTGGACTTCATTCAGGACTCCAAGAAAATGAAGGGTGAGATCCGTGAGCTCTACGCCAAGTATGTGCAGCAATCAGACCTGGTGAGTCAGGGACGTTGCTTTCACCTCCCAGATGGATTTCTCTGGTAGGGCAACCTCTGAGGCCACATCTGTGTCCCCTCAGGTGGAGACCGAAGCAGCAGACATCAGTCTGCAGCAGGAGTACATGAGACAGAGACAGTACCTTGAGAAGAATGTGTCAGCTTTAAAGAAGAAGGTGGTGAAGGGTCAGGAGATGCACCAGGCTGCTTACAGGCGCATCCTGAAGGTAACAACCTTTCCCTGGTGCTGTGGAGAGGGGAGAAGGAAGCAGCTGCACAAAAGAGGGTTTAGTAGCTTTGCCACTAAGCTTTTGCAGGACCGAAACAGCTTTGCTTTCCTTCCGTGCCAGAAATCCCTGTTTTTCAAGTGCTTCCATTCAAGAATAATTTTCATTGAACTACTGAAGTTCTTTAATTTTCTGGACAAAAAGAGCAAGGCCTCTGAAGTCAGAAATAGCAGCTGTTTTCTGGGTACTTGTATCTCCCACTCCCTAAAGTAAAAGAAAATAGGGAATCTCTGCTGCCTGGGTATTTTTAAAGCAGCTAATGCACTTCTATTTCAAACAGCATTTATAATTGCCATCACAGTCAGTTAGCACCTGAGTGCCAAGCTGTGCTTGCTGTGTGTCAGTGTTTAGGAAGTAATTTTGGAGGAAGAAAATAAAAAGATTGCTATTTTTGGCCACACAGTCACACGCCTACCGGTCTGAGTTCAGAAAGACTTTCTGCTTTTCACATCCAGATTTCTCAAGGAAGTTAAGAAACACATGACGAATATGTCTGTACCAAGACCTCTTGGTCAGAAGCCTTGTTCCCCACAAAGCAAGGTAAATTTCTGGCCGTGGAGGCCAAAGATGCAGGTTTTCATCTGGAGTGAGAGGATCCCCACACAAACATCCTAGGAGGACAGCTCTTTTTGCCATGGTCTCGTTCTGCTCAGTCAGCATTTCCTTTTCCCCTCACTAGCCCCTTTCTTCATTGTTACTTTATTGTGGTTCCCCAGGATCATTAGACCTCAGTCCCCCCCTGCTTCACCTTCTTTGCTGTTTATTCCTAGTGCTTCCTTAGGCAGCAGTGATCTTCTTCCCTGGCCCTCTTCTGATTTTTTTTACTCCCTCTGTGAGTTAGATGTTTCCTTTGGCACAAAAGGCTTCAGAAAATGACCTGAGAAATTTCCTTGCTGGGATAGGGTGACAGATGGTGCTCATAATGATAATCCTTTATGTTTTGGATCAGTAAGCTTAACATGAAAAGGTGATTAAAACCGAATTAATAAAACATCTGGAAGATGAAGATATCAAAGGTTCTAACCAGCCTGGTTTCTTGAAAGAAAAAGTCATTCTCTGAATTCTGGTAGATTAATGAGACTTTACATCCAGGAGGAATTATCATGGTCTTCCAGCCCTTCACAGGGGCCTTTTAAGAGTTGTTTAGACAGACTTCTGTCAGGGCTTGCTTTGAAAAAGTAAATAACATCTTGAGTGCCTTCTAGCTCTGTGTTTCTATTATTCCTCAGTTGTGCTTACATTTTCAGAGCTGTAGATTCCTCTTTGGGTGATTATTCATAGGTACATTCCACTAGTAGCTGCTGCAACAGATGATTAGAACTGCCAAGATAACTTTAATTATTCATGCTAATTGGCAAGTTGCTCATTGTTAGGCTATGAGATTTTCCCCCCAGCCTCCTGTAGCTGTAATGGCTTCTTTGTCACTTGGACACATGAGAACAGACACACTGAATAACCTTGAAGTAACACTGCTTGAAGCATGTGTGGGGTGAGCTTTTCTATACATCCTACCCACCTCAGTCAGCACTGCAGGGGCTTCCTGGGCTGCAGACTGCATCCAGACAGCATCATATGCAGCTGCACCTGGTGGATTCATCTTCATCCTGCATGTGTTTGATCAATTCTTTCTGAAAGAGCTGGTGCTTGCCCACAGCATCCCATGACAGAGTCTTGCCATGCACATCCATCTCAGTCCTGCCTGCTGGCTGCACTGCAGTGCCAGCTTTCTGCCAGAGCATGCAGATGGGACTGAAGGCTGGTCTCTCTGGGTATCAGCATTGCCAGTGCCAACCAGAAGTTTTACCTCCCTCACCAGTATAAGCCAGTATTGTTTTTGCTGAGCAGGTGAAGGACATTCACTTGCACTTTCACAGCTCCTTCAGCAATGCTTTGTGCTAGGCTATTAAAAAAAATCAGAGGATTGACCTTTTATGGGTTGAAAACTGCCTGAAAAAAGATGAATGCATGGCTCACTTTTCCTCATACCAGCATGTTAGCAGTAGGTGTCTCAAGACTCCATAAGCTTTATATATTTATCAGTAATATGGAAGGGCTGTTGGAAAGTGATGTCTGTCAGAACTAATGAAGAGGGCTTTGAAGGACTGCAAGGAGATACAGATAATTTAAGTGAACAAAGAGGGGCAAATGAAAAGCAAAATAATACACACTGGAGGAAGAAATGGGAATTCTTCACATTATTTCTGAATTAATTTGATCAATCTAGGAAGGAACCTGAGCTCGCCTGTGGAGTAGGCAAGGAAAATGATACCTTGGAGTGCAGCTGCAGTCAGAAAACAAAACAAGTATTAACTTACTGAGCTAATGCAGTTGGAATACTGACGTGTTCTGTATCAAATCTACTGTGGCCTTATCTGAAATGCTGTGTTTTGTGTGGATTGCCCTGTGTCTTCTGCTTGTAGTACTGACTGTACACTGCCTGGTATCCTCCTCAGTGATAGGAGGATACATATTGCTGAGACAGATAGTACCTGGGCTATTCCTCATAGGGTGCATTGTGTTTTTTTGTAGGAAAACATGAGTCTGATTAAGGAAATTAATGACTTGCGACAAGAACTGCTGGTGGCCCTCGGCCAGTTACAGCATCTCCAGTCAACACTAGGCTTAGCCAGGAGAAAACAAGCAGTCCAAGGCACAGGTGAATAGTGCTTCTTGTATGTTCTCTGTATTGCCAGTGCCCATTCCAGAAGCCCTTTTTGTCCTTGGTGAACAATTCTGGTATTGTCTCCACCAGATTCCAGCTTGTCTGCCTGGAGGTACCTGTTAGATTGCAGTGTTAGTTGTCTCAGCTGATAAATACTGCAGATCTTGCCATGTAGCTCTACTCCTTCAGCCCTGAAAGACACCTTTCCTTGTTCACACCAAAGAGCTCTGAGAGCTGGACCTTTGTTACTCTGCTCTATCCTCTCTGATTTTCTCTTCTAGCTTCTTCCAGTGAACTGCTGTCCAGCCCAGCTGTCCTCAGGTTGAATGCAGAGAAGGAAAATGAGACAATCATAGAAATGCAGCAGCTAGAAATTCAACGGCTGCGAGGCCAGATGGAGGAGAGGACAAGTCCTCAGAGTACAGCCTCTCTTAGTCAGAAATCTTCCTAAGCTGAACCTGGGAAGAAGCCACGGGATGCAGTGACAGTGGGCTGGTTCAAGGATGCCTTTCTTACTTTGTTATATTCTTCTGGCAAGAACAGAAGTGCAACAGCATAGCTTAGACTTCTGTGATCCTGTATTCTCCCACTAGAAGCATTTGTGCAGCTCTGAACCCAAGGCAGCAACCTTCACTCCCTTCTGCTTCCCTGAAACCTGCCTTTTCCATGAGGCCTAGGAGCCAAGAGAAAAAAATAAATGTTGTGCTGCAAGACTAATCTTTGTGCCTTTGTGCTAGGGCAGGAATGCACCTCTCTCCTGAAAAATAGCATGTCCTAGTTCAGAAAAGCTGGTCAAACTCTGTAAACTTTCATCTAGAACTCTAATGTGGTGTCATTGTGCTGCAAATGTCAACATCAGCCTTTTATTTGACACTATTAAATTGCTTGTGTCCACACAAAGGCTGCCTGCCCTTGACAGATGTCAGTGTTTTTTAAATTCTCATTTAAAAAAAGTCATTCTGCAAAGTGCTTACATGTAGAAAAAGACAGGCAGCAATGCCCTTAATGACAGGGAAAAAAATAAACTGTTCATCCTTTGTTGTCAGTGCACAACACACCATCTCACTGAGGAATGCTTCACACTCATCAGAAGTTTAAGCTACAGACTGAGCATGGAAATAGAAGGTGTTTTAACAGCCAGCACATCCCTGTTTCCATATCCTGTGCTGACCTGTGCATGCTTTCTGTTTACTTCCAGCAATACCACATGGGGATGGTGCTGCTGAGGCTGGATAACACGTAAGCTCTGTTGCCACTGGGGATACCACACATTCCCAGGCTGCCACCACAGTAAAACGTGGACCAACAAGCTCCTGTGGCCTGGGAGACTGCAGCTCAGTGCTTTGAGACTGTGGACTTAAGTGTCTAAGTTAATTCTTCCACTTTGCAGCCTTACAGAAGCAGAGGTTTGAGAGGCACACAAGCGAGACATGCTGGGATTGATCTGTTGATGTGCTTGCTGAACAGCCCTTCTCCCTCTCCCCCTCCCCATATAATCATCTTGATACTTCCTGTACAGAAAGAGGATGTAATTAATGTAATTAGCAAGTGTTTTAGAAACTAGTTCTCTCTTAAATTTTCAGAACACACCCATTCTAATTTGCCAGACTCACACGTGGTATAATTTCCCCCCTCTTTGTCAGAATAAATTGGGTGGTAGGAGCCACTGCTTTAATAGATGGGGTTCAGAGAATTGGAATCAAGCTTTCTGAGAAAGATCTTGTCCTAATAAGAAGCAGCACATACAGATAAAGAATGGTCTCTAAGTGCTCATTAATATGCTTTAAAGTATGCCCTTGTGGCACTCCTGTGAGGAAGATTTCAAAGGTAAGGCCTGTCAGATGAAGGTAAGCAGCTGGAGAACTTGGTTCAAGAGGGTTTTCAACTTGATCTTAGTGGCAGCTAAAGCATTGGGACAACAGCAGAAGTCAGGCACAGCAGTGCTGAGCTTTATCAGAGACCTGGAAGCAAAATAGATGTACAAACCCCTGTTAATAGTGTGGAAAAGACACCAAGGTCAATCCCACACGTGCTGTAGAGATGTTTTCAGAAAGAAGTTGTAGCTGGATTCTGGTTTTGTGTGCTAATGGTCTTCTGAGTTCTCTCAGGGTGCAGAGTTCTCACTTTCATCCGGCCTTGTTCTGCATTGTCTGCTTCTCCTCTTGGTGCCTCTCGAGAGGAGCTGATAAGCATCTTATGCTCCTTCCAAGTTCCAGCCCACTTTTTAAGGTGAATATATGGTTATCTTCAAAGCTGAGTAAGGCTTCCCCTTGGATGATGTGTTTGTTCTGCAGCCCTGTTCTCCTCACGTGTCCCAGGAGATGGTGCAGCCACTCAGAGCCACGGCAGAGATCCCTTCTGCTGCCATCCAGCCCAGCCACAGAGGAGGGGACAGGCACTCAGTCTGGGATCCCATTCCCATGCTGTCCTCAACATCCCCAATACTCCTTTTATTTCTCCTCTCCCTCTCTCAAATGAGGCCTTTTCTATTTCCCTAACTCCTCTCAGGATGGTCACCCTTCTCTCTCAGCTGGATTACAAGGAAGCCAGCTCTCCTGCATCGTGGCAGGCTCTGCTGATGCAGAGTGATGGGGAGATGCTGCCTGGTGACGGGGAGATGTCACCACAATGGCATCTCGCCTGGCTTAAGCTGCCTTCCCGGAGCACCACCACGCACAGATCCAGAACCCTGATGTCCACCCGGCCGTGGCCTGCTCGGTAGCACAGGAGCTTCTTGTCTTGAGGCCACATCATACCAAACGCTCGCTGCCTGTGTCAGGTGCCTGCAGCTCTGCCAACCTGGCCGCGGCTTTCCCTCACGGCGAGCGGGCACCCGGGAGGAAATGAGACACCTTCCAGGATCGGGGCCGGGCCAGATCCCGCCTGGGGAGGGAGGAAGGGAGGGGTAGAGGCTCTGGAGCCTCTCCAAGGCCAGCAGCAGGTTTGCTGGGACGCCCCCCAGCCGGGGAATGCACCTGCCCAGGGAGAGGCGAGGGCTCGGCCCGCCGCGGAAGGGCAGCCGGCAGCAGCACCTGCTGCTTGGCAGTGTGGCCGAGGGCAGGGAAGAGCTTCTGGGCTCAGCTCCCTCCTCAGCTCGCTCGGGTGAGAGGAAAGGTGGCCAGAGCCACCGCTGCTGGCCAGGAGCAGGGAACGGGCCCCGGCTGTTCGGCGTGAGCAGGTGAGTGAGGCTCCCTCCCCACCACCCCTGGGGAAGGGCCACGGAGCTGCTGCCAGCTCGGGGGGCTCCTTCAGACACCCCTCAGAGCCCTCCTCTTGGCTCCACGTCCTTTCTCCCTTGTGCCCTCACCTTTCCTCCTGCTCTGCAAGCTCTTAGGACTCCCAGGCTGCCCGTGGCAGAGGGGCATCAGGCTCTCTGTGTCCAGGTGATGGTGCCTGTGGCACCTACAGAGAGGGGGACACGAGGCTTTGCAATGGAGCAGGCAGATGTTGTCCAGATGTCTGTAGCAGTTTGTGCTCACGCTGTTACAGCAAGCCCTCCATCGTCCTTACCCCCGGAGCCCCTAAGCTTGGGATGGTCCAACACCACCCTGGGCTTCTCCCTGGTGGCAGGGGCACTGCTGGAACGGGTGCTCTCTTCTGGGGAAGCCCTATCCCCCTGGCAGGGTAAGGAGGGCTCTCTGGGCTCCCCCCAGACATATGGATTAAATAGTTTAGGTTTGCCTGGATTTTGAGCAGCAGATTATTTCAGTTGGATGGCACCTACAACACTAGGACTGGCCGAGTTAAATGCCCCGTTATTTTAAGGGCATTGTCCAAATGCCCCTTGAAGACTGACAGGCTTGGGGCATCGACCACCTTTCTAGGAAGCCTGTTGCAGTGCTTGACCCCCTCCTGATAAATAAATGCTTCCTAAAGAGTTGGAAGACTGGAAGAATTGCATGAAAGAATGCAAAAATATTTATGCCTACTCTGGACTAGAGGCTTCAGCAAAGCACAGAGTGGTGCCAAGTCCATCCCAAACAGGCCTGGCCAAGAAGGAACTCAGCTGTGATGTTCTGCTCTGGCAAGGGGGGTGGACTCGATGATCTTCAGAGGTCCTTCCAGTCCCTGTCATCCTGTGAGTCTGTGACTGGAGAAGCAGGGGAAGATGTCTTGTGTCTGCTTGAGGTTGTGAGGCTCTGTTGGCTCTCATCTAGATTAGTCATGCAACTCATTTTATTTACTGTTATTTTTACAGCAAATCTTGTCTCCGTGATGCTCACAAAGTCCACGTAGCTGCATAAAACCCTTCCAAGGCTGGAAGTGCTGTAGGAACCTGTCCCCTCCCCAGGCTTCCCCTCCTGAACGCTGTGGGTAAGCAACGTCTCGTGGTGTACCCTGGGTTTGGGGAGAGGGGGAAAGGGAGGGGTATTTGAACAGCTGAGTGGTATGTGGCTCTGAAATGGAAGTGTTAACATACAGCCCGTGACCTCTCTGTCAGATATCAGACATAAAATGTCTGTGAGTAAATAAATAACCACACACACAATTCCCAGGTGGCCAGCAGTCATGCATCTCTCACACCTGCAGTGCAGCCAGGAGTGGCCAGAAACCAGTTGATGATGACCCTCAATTCCCACTTAAATGTTGTCAGAGTGGGAAAAACAAATCAAAAAGACACAATGAAAAGGGAAAAACATGAACATTTTTCTTTTCCTGCATTCCCAGTGCTTTCCTGTTCTTCCTCCCCAGCTGGCAGCCAGCAGTGGGGAAGGACAGCCTGTCATTTTTTTCCTGACCTTCAGTCAGAAAGCATCGTGTGCCTGGGCTGGTCCTCTCCTCCTTTTTGTCCTGCAAGCAGGGATGGGAGCATGTTCTCAAACTGCCTGATGTGATGGGCTAGCTGGCTTCAGCTCCCAAAGGCTCTGGGGTCTGTCTCAGACCCGTGAGACCCAGAGAAGAGCTGCAGGAAGGGCTACAGAGCCTGTTCTCCCAGGGCAGAGCACAGCTCTGATCTGCAGCCCTTCCCCCCCCCTGACCTGGGCAAACTGTTCTCCTGCATAATGCCAAGAAACCAGATCAGCAGAGATGCTTTGGGATCTGGTTTCACCCTCTCGCCAAGCAGCAGGGGGGTGACAGCCCAGGGTAGGGCTGCTTTGGATTAACACATAAAGACAGATTTCTCCTAAGGGGATGGGAGGCAGTGCACCCGTGCTGAGGAATGGGGAACTGTAGTTAGACTTCAGGAGCAGTTTAGTCATGGTGAGGATGTAAACACTGCAGTGGTCCCAGAGGGATCTTCCATCCTTGGCAGTTTCCAGCCCTCAGCTGGGGCCCTGAGCTGCTCAGTCTGACGTTGAGGTTAACTCTGCTTTAAGCAGGTGGATGGACCAGGTGACTTTGCAAGGTCCCACCTGAATTATTCTGTGATCCTAGAAGGGCAAATGCTGTTGTTAGCAGCACAAACCCTGGCGATCTAGAGGGCCCCCAGCAAGCGTGGATGCTCACAGAGCAGATGGCTGTATTCCCAGAACACTTCCCAGCAGACACAAGGAGACACAGAGGCAGAGCTCAGCGAAGCCTTTGCCTCTCCAAGTGATTTGAGAGGTTAGCATTCACACTGGGAAAGATATGCTTGCAGAGTTCACACCTTATTTTGTTCTGCAGACAGGTGTTCTGACAGTTTCCTCTTGCTCCTTGACCTTCTGAGCAAATATAAATGAAAATGGTTAATTTTTTTTTAAGTAACAGGAGAATACAGTAGCATAGCTTGACTTTGCACATCCCCTCACTGTGGTTTGTGCTGTCACGGGGACTTTTGCTTGCTGTTTGACTCACAACTTGTGTGCACAGCTTTGGTCAAGCAGCATGAGGCCACAGATTGTGCACTTCTCCAAGCTTTATGTTTTCTTAGTCCAAAAATCTCATTCTAATCTACAAACCTGCTATCTGCCAGACTCACCCGTTCGCTGGCGAGGGGGAGATAAGGCACTGCTGTGCTTGGAGAAGGAAAGGCAGGAGGAAGTTGTGCTTAGCACCGAGATGGTTTGCATAGGATGGGGAAACGACTCCAGGCTCGACACCTTCCCCCACTGCTTCTCAAGTGCCCTGTGACACCCTCACCTTCCCGGGGCTCCCTGGCGCACAAGGTACCCGCTGAAGTGGCTCCCAGCAGGCACAGCTCAACCCCGGCTGGTTCTCCTCCCTGAATCTTTCTGGTGTCTCTGCCTTTACTCAGGAGCTGCAGAGCTCCCCAGGCTGCCAGTGCACCCTCTGGGGGCTGGGTGTCTGTGCCCAGGCCATCTGAGCACCAGCTGCACGGGGCAGAGCACCGGTGGGCGCACCCACGGTGATGGGCAGTGGGCCTGCACACCCGCCCTGGTTCCAGGCTTCCTGGACACGTGGTGCCAGCTGGCAGCGTGCCCTGAGCCAGGGCCAGGGTGACCTCACGCTCCATTGCAGCCGGGGAGTAACTTTGGAGCAGCTTGGCCTGACCCTGTCAGGCGGCGACTGGTGCGGGCACCCCCTGCACTTTTGTGTCCCCTTCCCCTGGCCT
>JANHGL010002212.1:0-16116 GCA_024611195.1 Ceyx melanurus
ATTTAACAAGAGCAAGTGTAAGGTGCTGCATCTGGGGCACAACAACTCCATGGATCAGTACAGGCTGGGGGCTGATGCATTAGAGAGCAGCTCTGGAGAAAGAGACCTGGGGGTCCTGGTGGAGAGGGGGATGATCATGAGCCAAAAATGTGCCCTTGCATTGGCCAAGAAGGCCAGTGACATCCTGGGATGCATTAGGAGAAGTGTGGCCAGCAGATCAAGGGAGGTTTCTCCTCCCCCTCTACGTTGCACTGGTGAGACCCCATCTCGAGCACTGTGTTCAGTTTTGGACACCGCAGTTCAAGAGGGACAAAGAGCAACTGGAGAGAGTCCAGCGCAGGGCCACCAAGATGATGAAGGGAGCATCTCCTTTGTGAGGGGAGGCTGAGAGAGCTGGGGCTCTGTAGCCTGGAGAAGAGGAGACTGAGGGGGGAACATCATCAGTGTCTATCAATATGTTAAAGGTGAGTGTAGTGTGGACAGATCCAGACTTTTCTCAATGTCATCCAATGACAGGTCAAGAGGCAATGGGAGCAAGTTGGAGCACAAGAGGTTTAGAGTCAACACAAGGAAAAACTTTTTCCCAGTGAGGGTGACAGAAGTGGAATGGGCTACCCAGGAAGGCTGTGGAGTGTCATTCTCTGGAGACATTCCAGACCCACCTGGATGTGTTCCTGTGTTACTTGATCCAGGTGATTCAGCTCTGGCAGGGAGGTTGGACTAGATGATCTTCTAGGTCCTTTCCAACCCTTAACATTCTGTGATTCTGTGATTCTGTGATTCTGTGACCAGTTAAAGAAATTACTACTGTGAGCCTGGAGTATCCCTTACAACATATCCTGAGTAAAAAGATGCTCCAATAAAGAGGTTTTATTCTCGGTGATCCCCAAAGAAAATAAGTTTTCTCTTTGCTCAGCTTGTCCTCTTACTGTCCTTCAGGCACTAACTCATGAATATGGAGGAAAAAATACATTATTCTCTAAGGGTGATCATTACTATCTTAAAATAAAGCAAAGTTAATTTTTTGGTTTGGACACTTATTTATATTCCAGCATAAACAAGCAAATATTAAGTATATGGCTAAGCTATTGTTACATGTAAAGCCTTATGCTATTATTTTGCTAAATAGGCTGAGTATTTGGGGTCATGCAGAATCATTTATTAGGAGTTTATAGCTTTCTATTTCTTTATCTCTAGGTGTCAGTTCCATGTATCAGCTGACAAATCATTTTCAGATGCTCTTTCAAAGGCTTGCTCTGGTTTTCTAGTGATTTATACTGACAATTGTATTAGAGTATTAAGACTTAGAAATGCTTTGACAAGCATTCTTGTACAAGAAAACAAGAAGGCAATGAAATGTTGTTAGTCACTGATTTAAATAAAACAGAGATTTTTACAATAGATTTATAACTCTATGTCAACAAATCCTTCCTCAGTAAGTCCTTATAGTCTTCCTTATCCTCAAATTAAATAACTATTGTTCCATATTTACTTTGTGAACTAGTGGTAAAAATATTTGTGTCCTCTACTATAAACTAATATTTTGATAGGCAAATGTTAAAGATACTACCTTGGCAATAGTAATCATAAAGTTATTATCTTTAAAATTTGAGCATGTAACAAAAGTAGTGGCAAACCCAAAATCTACTGCCTCTCCAGAAATATAGCAGTTTACAAAGACAGAATTCTAACATGGAATCTTCTTAGCACAGAAGATATGCCAAAGTTTGAGAGTAATTTCCAAAATAAACATTCATAATTATTCTAATTGATACTAGCTCCTTGGAAGTAGTCAATCCCCAAATCCAAAACCAAACATGAAGTGTTATAATGCATTAAATAATAGATACTATAATCATACTAAAGACTGCCAACAAAAGATTGTCCTGATTGTCTAAAAAATGTGGAGTAATGGAATTAGAAGTCTGATGTTTTGAACTCATCTCTGTCATTTCCTAATCTCCAGGCTGTCGTACACTAAAGCCTAACCTGCCTTAATTAGCTGAATAATTAATTACTGTCTATCACCATCTAAAGCAATAAAAGTAGCATAGTAATTCTGAAGAAGATTAACTGGGACAAGGCACCAGAGGCTGAACTCTTGATCTACTTTATGCTGTATCCCGACTTTATAATGCCAAAATGAACATTGAGTAAAGGTGTGTCCATCCTTATTTTTCTAATTTTGTAACAGCTGTTCTAAATCTGTGGTTATGAATGACAAATCGTCATCTATTTGTACAAGATCAGCAAACCTGATACAGTGGTGTCATGTTTATTTAACTATTGTAGCTCCATGATAGACATCATTGTAGCTTTTGGATGTATGCAGGTCAATTTTGGTGTTTCAGGAAATGTTTGGTGCATTGGGCAGAGTATTCTGTGGGATCTGTAGGAATTGTCTTTGCCTTTGAAGCACCAGCTGGCAGCTTCTTCTGCACTCCTGACTTCCTCATCACAAGACCAAACAAGACAAATTTTTTTTGAAAACATTGCGATGATCATTACAGAGTTCTGAATTCTTAAGCAATACAATCCAGGTTAATATGTCTTTCTTTGTGCAATACAACAAAACACACTAAGTGCAACCACCTGCTACTTCTGCAGTTGAAACCAATTTAATCTGTTTTTATTTTGAAGTGCAAAAATAAAAACAAAGATTGAAATTTTAATGTTCTAAGCACATTTTAGTGTTCCTGAGAACGACATCTGAGCAGAATAGAAATAGAAATATTTAGTAATAGATGAAGAAAAAGGTGAACAGTAAAAAATTCATGCACACTAAAAGGTTTTGCAGTGTGATGATTAATGTATTGCTTAATATATCAAATAACATATATACTGGTGATAATAAACATACTGGTTGTGAGGGGAGGGCTAAAAATCTCAAAGGAGAGTGTTCCTGGCTGAAGATGATCACAGAATGGGGCAGAAAAGTAAGTTCTCTGGAAGAGGGTTAATAAGTGAATGTGAATGGCTGCTAATATTCTACACTAAAAGTCTCATGGAAAAAAAAAAAAAAAAAGCAGCATTCATGGACTAAGACACAATTTTGGAAACTTCAGTTATTTTAGTTTGAAGTCTTTCTTTTATAGGGGGCAGAAACCACAGTTTATGTTTTTATATTGTTTACGAGGAAGTTGTCAAAGCTTCAGGATCAATTTCTATGAAGAAAGATCTTATAATACCTCATTGGGATGCCTCAAGTTATCATTTCTCTCTTGAAACTCCTCACTTATCTCTTGCTGCCTTTGTCCCTTTTTCTTTTTCATCTGTATATTCCAGTCAAGTTTAGTTAAGGTCTAACATGCAGACTGTTGTTTCTCTTCCCAGATCAGAACACCAGTAGCATGGAAATAAAATTGGACAGTCTGGCCTAAGGTTCTTGACAAAAAAAGTGACAAGAAAGGATGTTGCAAGGGTAGGATGTGGCAGAGATGTGGAAAGGACAGCTTATACTAGATCCCCAAGACCCTACCTCTTCTGTAATCAGTGCTGGAGAACAGGTAATAGCAGTCCCTTCCTCACATACCATTGTGCACAGCTACAAAAGACCCAGTGGTCCAGCCTATGCCTCTGAGAGGAGGTCTGGGACTCAGCTGTATGTCCCTTGCCTCTAGAAGCAAAAAGGCCTGAGGTGGACCTCTCAGGCTTCCTGGCACTGTTAGTCCAAAAGCTCAAATCTATGCCTTACTTGGAGTAAATGCAAAAGATTGTGATTGTAGACTGAGCTGAAAAAATATGGCATTTGCTAGTTCTGAAAGGCTGATCCTCCAGCATAATGTTCTTTAACATGTATTGGACTGCAACCGTAGTATTTATACTATATTTGCACTGCTTTGCTCAAACGCTGTTGTGAATGCTCAGTCTAAGTTAGAGTCAAAACCAGAAGTGTTGTATGACGCTGTTAACCTAGTTTCTACTCAGAAATAATATTAGTGTGATTAGTTGAATGATCTCACCAGATAATCACAATATGGCATGTAAATTTGAATATCATGTTTGTTTAACTCATGGAAAATGGAAACAAAACATTACCTGGAGCATTGTGAATGCGAATACATTGCCTCTTTGGCAGTGGTCATTTTATATTACATTATGACAGTTTTATTAATAGCATATTGAAAATGAGTAAACATTTTCATAGATTTCCACATTCCTTGACAAATTTTGCTCTTTAAAATGGGCATTTTACAAGATTGCTTATAGACTTTTACTGGAGTGAGGATATCAGATAAATCTAGCTAAGCAGGCAAACTTCAATCACTCACTGAAGAAGAAAGTAATAATAAAATTAATTATGAATTCACAACTGTGTACTCTTATGATTTAAAGCAACTATAATTTCTAACATGAATTCAACTGTACCTTGAAATTTCATTAAATTCTGAAGTTATAGTGATTTAAATAAAGTTGTAAAGATTAAAATAGTATTTTTTAAATTGATACATATAATATGATGAGTCATACTAAATAAGTTGAATTTATCTGTAAGATCTAATGATGAATTTAAATTATTTTAAAATGAAAATATTTGTGTGTCATAGCTTTGTTATCTCTTCAAATATTAATATTTAAGAATTTTTTTCCATAATGTACTTACACTAAGCAAAATCATATATGTTTTTCTGAGTGTAGGTAATAAACCTATGATAATACAATTGCCTGTGAATTTATGTAAAATGTAACTTTTAATAAATTTAAGCCATAAAAATATTTTTTTTTTGTGGTGATTTTGCTCTGAAATCTTTCTATGTTTATTAGGATATTTTATCTTATTGTCAGTATAGGTCTGCACAGTTATTAAAATCCTCGTAAAATTAACAAACCCTGCATTGGTATTTCTAAATTTGTCATCAAAATATGTAGCAAGTATATATATATATATATATGTTGACTATATGAGTATTCTGAGAGCATAGGCAGTTTGCACAAATATCTCACAGGTAAGACTATAATCATAAATATGTAGGGTTGGGAGGAATTTGAGGACAACAACCAGACTGCCTGGAACACTTTATGTGCACACTGAACAGATTTTTCTAACTTGTTCTAAATTTTTTTCAGTGGAAAAATCCACAACTTTTGGATAGCCTGTAATTGTTTACCATCTTTAAGAGTTAGGTATCTATTAAGATATCAGTTCAGTCCCTTTTGTAAATTAAGCTTTTATCCACTATTCTCTGCAGAAAACAAATGAGCATTCTACTTTTGTTATACTCTTTTCTGTAATGGAATATTTTCACAGTACACTGTATCTTGGACTTCTCTATAGTTGTTAGTCTAAATAAATGATAAAGAACATCCATCAACTTTTTCTCAAAGGATGTATATCCTAAATCTCCTCCATTCTTTATTTCTCTCTGGATTGTCTACAGCTTGTTTAGCTGGTTAAAAGCTATTATTACCCTCTTTTCTATATGAGCAACGATGACATGATAAGTCAAAATTTGGTCAAGATCAATGTGGTTAGATCCCTGGGGGCCCAAGTGAAAAGGACAGGTGCATTTTCCAGTCTAGAATAGGGGTGTAGGTAGAAGTTGACACATTATACGTATCAATACCTGGCTTCCTCACTGGTGGTGTTGAAGGAATTTGGTTTCTATGGGACATCCATCAATAAATAAAGCCTCTCAGGAAGACATGGGATCCAGCTATCCTGAAGAAGCAGTAGAATCTTTGCTGACTTAATTGAACTGTGCTATTTAATAGCAAGCCTGGGAGAATGGGGTCAAAAGCTGTGACATTTCTACAGCCATAAGCAACAGGGTAGATGAATGAACCTGTCAGAGCAGTAAGGAACGCTCCCTAAACTTTTCCAAAGCAAAACACATAAGTACAGGCACCTCAGTGAATGCAAACCAACATAAATAACAAAAAACAGGATGAATTGGAGGTGTGTGTCCAGTCTGAGGGTTATGTGAAAGGAATCACCGAAACTTGGTGAGAAAATTCACATGACATTCACAATGAATGTCTATAAACTCTTTTGGGAAACAGTAAGGAAGATGAGTAGGTCAAATTGCACTTTATTTAAATAAAAAGCTTGAGTGTATGGAGGTAAGCTATGGACAACATGAAATATACATAAAATACCTTTGGATCAAGAGTAGATGAACCATAACCAGGGGAGATCTCTATCTCCCAGTCAAGTTGACAAGGCTGACAAAATTTACTTTAGCTTTACAAACCTTTAGAAAGGAAGACCTAGGGAGCTAGAGACCCATTTGTCTTACTTCAGTCCCTAAGAAAATAATGGAATGAGTCCTCCTATAAATCCCATAGTTACCAAGTGCAATGACATACTAAACTGATCACCTTATACAGCAAAATTTTATCTTCTATCGACACAGGAAGAGCAGTGGATGTTTATAGAACCATAGAATGGATAGGGCTGGAAGGGATGTCCAAAGGTCATCTAGTCCAACCCACCTGCAGTAAGCAGCGACATCCTCAACTAGACCAGGCTGCTCAGAGCCTTGTCCAACCTCACCTGCAATATCTTCAGGGATGGGACCTCAACCACTTCCCTGGGGAGCCTATTCCGCTGCTCTACCACCCTCAGGGTCAACAACTTCTTCCTGATATCCAGTCTAAATCTACTCTAATTTAAACCCATTAGCCCTCATCCTTTCACTAGAGGTTCTCGTAAACAGCCCCTCTCCAGCCTTCCTGCAGGCCCCCTTCAGGTACTGGAAGGTGGCTATAAGATCACCCTGGAGCCTTCTCTTCTTCAGGTTGAACAACCCCAGCTGAGTTGGGCAACTGAGCAGATGGACTATCCTCTCTATCCTTCTCCGCCCAATCCTCAGTTACTAGTACCTCGTTTCTGTTGTGCATGGGCAGCTGGCAAGACTGAGATGATTGAGAGGGGGCTCTCCCACTTCTCTGGGTTAGGATCTGCTTCCACTTACCCCCATCTCCTAAGTCTCCTTTTTACCCATTTTTTTCTGGGTAGCAAGGTGAAATGGAATCATCTAGTTTGTGTTCATCCCTCGCTTGATGCCCTTCCTTATGGGATGGTATAGCCTGGCTCCACCAGTCTATCTCCCTTTCACAATCCCATATAATGCTTAGTCTATTAATTTCATCCTTTTGCTCAGCCATCATGCTGAGCAGATCATTCACCTGTTCACATCTGACACAGATGTTATCTCCAACACCCCCCATTACAAGGGCCAGGTTCTTGCATTCTCTGTAGCCAGGGGTCTGGACACCTACATGCCTGTGTGGGGCCTCAGTCTGTGTGCCCACAGTTTTCCTAGCCACAGCCTTTTCCCGGGTTGCAACCATGGCTAGACCTTTGGAAGTAACTGACTATACAGGGTAAGGGGACACACCTGGATGACTCACCTGGCTTTGTGCTTGAGCTTGTCTGCTAAGGTGTTTAAACTGCCTGAGGTGTTTGTGGCTCTGATCCCATCTGTCGTTTATCTGCCAGTTGCCAGAGGAGGAGAAAGAGCGAGGCAGAGAGGATTTTCTTCACCAAGATGCCAAGAAGCCTTTATTTATTAATTTACAGTTCTTTTTATACCCTTTTAACTTCAAGGTAATTGGACAAGAAATCAGCCACCCCCTGGGGTGATTGGCTGGGGTGTCACAACACCCATAGTCAAAATACCTTTCTACTGTTTTACAGTCAAATGCCAGTGAGGTAACAGCTTTGTGAGAACCTTTGCTTTCCCACAGGAAGGAAAATTCCTTTGGTTCAGCATTTTAACAGCCACACCCATCTGCCCCCACCTCCCTCTCAAGAGACACCAGAAGCCAGAAGCCACAGGGGTTGCCTCCTCCTAGGGGCTCCATCGTTAATGGAAAGCTTACCTGGACAACAAAAAACCTGCTGATCACCCAGTCTGCCACTGAGTCTGACCAGCTGTGTTTACCAGGTGTTGTTTACCTGAACTTCAGTGAAGTGTTTGACAGTTTCCCTCAGCCTTGTCCCTGCAATATACATATTGAATGAGTAGTTGGCTAACAGGCTGCAATGAAAAGGTGGTGATTCTTCATCAATGCTTTTGACTCAGGTTAGTACCCTGTCAAAATTGTGGTCCCCCATGGTTCAGTAATGGGCCTCAAACTATACAGCACCTTCACAAATAATATGGATGTTGTGATTGAAACCATCCTCACCAAGGTTGCTGATAACACTGAACTGAATGGTGAGGTACGCATGTCAGAATGAAGAGGTATCTTACCAAGAGGCCTGGCCGCATTGGAAGAGTGTGCTATCAAGAGCAGCATGAGTTTAACAAGAACAATTACATATACCTGCACCTGCAACAGAATAGTCAAAGAGACAAGAACAGGCTAGGGTTCACGTGCCTAGGGAGCAGCTTTGCCAAAAGGGGTGTGGGAGTGCTGGTGGACAACGAGCTGAATGTGACTCAGCAGTGTGCTGCTAAAGGAACAAAGGCCAATCAGATCCTGGTCTGCATCTGCAGGAACATTCAGAGCAGGGATAGAGTGGTGATCACTGTAGTCTATTCAGTTCTCATCAGGCCACACCTGGAGTACTGTGTCCAGTTCTGGTCCCACAGTTCAAGAAAGGTATGTATAAAAAGATGATTAAAGTGCAGGACAACTTGCCCTATGAGGAAAGACTGAACCAGTTACCTCTTTTTTTCCCCAGGAGAAAGGAAAATTCGGAGGGAATCTCATTACAGTATCCCAATAGTTAAAGGATGGCTAGAGAGACCCTCTCTTCGTAAGGAGCATCATGGAAAAGACTTTGGACAATGGATCCAACTAGCACCAAAAGAGGTTTAATCTTGATAGAAGAAAAAAGTGTTTTATACTGAGAACACTCACTGGAACAACCTCCTCAGGCACATCCTAAAGACCTTATCATTTGAAGATCTCAATATGCAATTGGACAGGTCACTACGTAATCTCATCTTCAGACTCCCTTTCCTATGAAAAGCTGTACAGATGTAGATGGTATTTTGAGGACCCTTTCATCTTGGGCTATTCTATGATTCTTATCACCCAGTGTTTGCATTCTTGCTAATATATATGGTTGGTCTTTATAATCTCCAGGGTACCTAATGATTCATATTCATCTTAGTATTTCAGGAGGTCCTTGTAGGAGACCATGATGATTTATATTCTTCATACTGTTTCAAAGTTCTAGTCTGGAGACTAGAACAGTGTGTTTCACATCAAAGATAAATATTCCGAAATAAGTGTACCACAGCTCTGCTCACCAACAACAGGAGTAAAATCAAGAAAGCAGATTTAATTCATTGGCATGTGTGTTTGACACAGGTTGCAAGGGTTTAAAAAGCAATTACGTGGGCAGTGAGAGCTATAGGCACTCAAGATCACAGAGTAAAACTTTGATCACTACTCTTCAACAGTAACCTCAAATAGGAAAATTATCCCAATTAAACAACAAAGAGCTTCAGTCACTAAATGAGGAATTTCACTAACCCTCCAATGTACAAATGCATTTAGAGTCAAGGTGAAGGTTGTTGATTGATGTAGATTGTCAATGCTTCATTGAAGCATTTTCAACGCTTTCAGCGTTTTCAATGAAGCAATTGTACTTTGTTCTATGAGTGGAGGCATCACAGGCTTTCCAAACCAACTTGTAAACTCAGACTGGTGTGTCTTGGTACTGAAATGTTTGCAATTTTTTGCATGTGGGTAGATCAAGGACTCTAACCCTATTTTAGTCATAGCATTTTTTTTTTTTTTGGTACAAAGTGATACTTAGTGTAGTGAGAACATACTTGATATGTGGTGCATAGAGGTTGTCTGACACTTCAATACTGACAGATAGCTGATTAGGGAAAAAAAAAATGCTAAAGAAAAAAGAAATAATCCTGAACTCTGTGAAAATTTGCTAATTGTCAACACTAGAACACTGATCTATATGGCGGTTGTAAACAATATATCTGACAACTTAAGGCCTGCAACTCTGCCACACTCGACAGAGTAATATTCCATACTACATCTTACATCTACAAGGCCAGAGTCAGGCCTTATAAATCTATCTTCAAAGGCAGCTGTCAATCTGAAGTTAGAGGAAAGAGCTTTCTGACAACTGAGGAACTGGAAAATGTTATTGAACCACAAAGACAGTAAAACTTTAATAAAGGTTTTATCATTTACCTTTGCCTGTATTAAAATGTCTTAATTATTTTTGTGTCAATGTCTTTTTTCTTCCGTTATTTCATAATTATAGAAAAATAAATATACTTAAAGGGGATTTACATAGAAATCAAGCTTCAGAGCTTGTACTACATAGGCGTCAAATTAACTGCCAATCAAAAATGGAATTCTCACCTCCAAAACCTTTCCTTCTTCTTTATGATAAATAATCTTAACAAGACCTTTCTTTCTCAAATGCCATGGACATAAACCACATGCTGGCCAACAAAAACATCCAGTATCATTTTTTTTCCAGCAGTGTAACTAATTCTAAAAGGAATGGTCACTCAGAGAATATATAATCATAGAATCATAGAATAATTCAGGTTGGATCATCCAATGGATCATGTGAACTCAGCCACTTCCATGGGCAGCCTGTTCCAGAGCTTGACAGCCCTTCAGCAAAGAATTTTTTTCTAATATCCAACCTAAACTTCCTGGTGCAACTTGAGGACATTTTGTCTTGTCCTGTCACTTGCTTCAACTTCCTTTCAGGTAGCTGCTGAATGATAAGGTCTCACATGAGCCTCCTTTTTTTCCAGGCTTTAAACTTTCATTGTACATTGAGTTACTTAGGTACTTTACCTGCCATGTGAAGGAGCAGTCAAAAATATTTGTAATTGTAATACATTCTCAAGTCTGTATCACATCTTCAAAAACTGTAGTTTATATTTCCTTTACTCTAATTGGAAATTATGGTAATTGTGGAGTAGAACCCTTAGTTCACTTGTTAAAATAAATTAAACAGCAAGAAATATGTTAACATCCTAGAATTATTTAATAAATTCTTAATTACAACTCCTTTTGCCTCTCCCTAGGAGCTTGTGATTTCAGAATGATTGCTCATCAGTTCTATATAACATAATGCATTTGTGTTCTGAGGTTTGAACAACTACATTTGTTGTTCCGTCTGAACTTGCCAAAGATGTAGCACTGTATCTGAAATTTTAGTTAAGACAGTACTTACTATTTTGTTGTGGTTTTTTTTCCTCAAATTGTTATGTTTATAATGCTTGTTTAGACAGTTAATTCATATAAAATATTATCATTATTAAAGAAAGGAGAATAAAAGACTTTTTGAAAAAAAGATACATTTTCTATGGGCCTAAGGCACATTTAGTCAAAGTATGATCATTATAACTCAAGAATGAAAATATGTAATAATATATTTTTGAAGGAGTGGGAATTCTTTTTATTATTGTTCCTTTCTATTCACTGTATAATAGAATTGAGAAGCCAAATGTCATCAAGACCAGAAAGTCAGTCACATCCCAAAAAACTTATAAATATGTTTTGATTCTTAATACAATGAATTAATGTAAAAATGTAATCCTAGGAAAAAAAAATCTATTTTTCATTTATACATAAGATACATTCTGAATTTTCAAGGAAAAAAAATCAGAATAATATTTTCTTACTTGATTTATTAAAAGCATATGCACAAACAGTGGCTTTAGAGAACTACAGAAAATGAAATGCACCCCTTCAGGGAAGTAAAACAGAAATGACTGTAGCCAATCTATCACAGTCTAGTAAGTAGTTTTCACAATAGCACTCAAGAGAATAAAATCTCCATATTAATATATTGAATACAAGCTTGTTGCTGAGTTACAGGTTACGATTTACCTTATTTTAACTATCTTGGTAGAGACATAAAAGTCCATACACCTCCAATCCAGGAAATCCCCTGTCTACCATACCATTTCAAAGGCCACTGCATAGAGAGGACTACTAGTGATGATTAAATGGCTGGAAAAGAGAAAATATCTAAAAAGCAAAACCACTCAATTCTGAATGGATATTGCTGTAAGGAAGTTGATCTATGAGAATCACTTTCCTTCTTAGAAGTCTCATTTTAGGCTGGAAACAAAATGATTCTTCTCTACAGCTATGGTTTGTAGAGGACACTTCTCTGCCAAGATAAAATGAACATCTGTAACTTTCTTCCGTGTGTCCTGTGTGCCATAATGTTACCAAACTGTTGGTGTTTTTTAGAACTTAATTCAAATTCTTGATCACTTGAATTGACATACAATTTTGAAGTAACTTAAAAGACAGTAACAACTGGGAAAAAGCAGATAGATGATGAAACCATGTTGGTTCACCCTATCCAATAACATCACTATATCCTTAGTCACGTATGTAACATAATGCTTCTATCTTCAAAAGCAAAAAATAAAATAAAACCCAAACAAATAATTTTTTAAAAAAGTATCTTTTCTAATATATGTTCTAGTGTGTTAAATGACTCTGTTGGTACCATTTCCTCATACTGTCCACCTGAATAACCACAGCTATATCCAGAGTGATTTCTAAAGTGTGCTGCCTCTTTTCAAGCCTGTCTTTCTCTGCCCTAAGGTTATGGGTTTCCCAGCTCTATGCCATGATCTAAAAAATGATGCAAACTTGTCTGTAGCCTTTACCCCTCTTGTACCCCCTCTTATCACTTCATCCTGACCACAGCCCCTTAGTTGCAATCTTCTTGTCAATCAGAATTGTGAGGACTCCAAAACAGAAGTGTTTGAATGTTTCTTTTTATATAAAAGAAAATAATATATAAATTCTTATCACCTGTCTCTGTATAAAACAGTCTGTATAATTATCCCTCAAAAATGTTCTTTCAGTAATTATTTATCCTGTCACTGGTTTTAGAGCCTTACCAAGTGTGATGCAACTCCACATATGAAACTGCACAGGCTGTAACACAGGTGTCAAAAGAGAGCAAAGCTTGCGCAAATGTTTAATGTGCAAATTTGGAAAGTTTGCACTGGCAGTAATGATTCTACCTACTATACCATCCATCTAGGTATCCATTTCCCTGTCATACCTGAAAAATAAATGATAAGCACCTCAAAGATCCTGCTTTCTAGTTACTTTATGGCACCCATGTGTCAGAACTAGAAGCAATGATATCCACTCACTTAAAGTGACAAAAATGAGACAAGATCTATGGCAGATTATTAAAATGTACTTGTTCAACTGCAAGCTTGGAAAACATCGGAGAAGACCTACTGTAGATGGAAGTAGTTGTTTAAACCTTATATTTTCTTTAGGATAAATATTTGAACAAAAAGCTATTTGAGTCCAATCATATAGTTTATTGATTTACTGCTCTCAGAATGTAGATTTCTTCAAGTCAGAAGTAAAGCTGCTAAGTAAAATGGGTATCAATATTATCAATTTTTTACAATTTCAGAAACTTGAAAATAAGATCTTACAAAATTGTCTTACCTAGAAAGAATATATTCTACTTTCTGAATCTTTTGTTATTACAAGAATCAAGGGAGGCATAATAATATCACAAACAACTGCATTCTTGGTGAGCTTCACTGTAAACAGCTCTTTGTAGTGTTTATTTTACGTTAGACCTTTTATTTTCAATATTGTCTAAGAAACACTCCGGTTTTTTTTCTTCATTGCAACTGACAGTCTGATTTTTTTTTTTAGTACAACATTTTCCTACATTTTCCTAGAAATCTCTTTCCTTGTTGGCTTATTCTATATTTTAATAATTATTTCATCTCTTATGGTACTTTAGAATTTACTAATGTAATTGAATCTGCAGTGAACTCCATTTGCACTCTATTAAGCAGGTACATAAATGACTCCAGTCATTTTGAATCTGATTACATTTTACATTGTCTTTTATTATTTAATGAGACTTCCAGTTCAGTATCATCAGAAAACTTGCCTGTGACATTAGCTGGTAGAGATTTGCTGTTTTGCCTTTCCCAAGCAAATTGCTCAGACTAAATGTGTTGTCAGGTTCAAGAATCTCCTGTCTTCTCAGAAACACTCCTACAAAAAAACAGGTAGAATCCATCCTCAAACAAATGGAATCTGAGAGGAGAAAAGTTTCCCTGATCTTTTTCAATTGCTGTAAATGCCATATATTGCAAAACCTCCCAGAACATTACAAAGGGTAATGTGTCCTGGAAATGAGAAAAATGCATTCTGATAACATGGGATGAGGTCACATATTTCTGAAAAACACTCTAAGTATATTCTACTTTGTACAGATGTGGTAGAAGACCTAGGATTAAGTGGCAAAATACTGTTCACTATTATGGAGATTTGATGTTATTTTCTCATTGTTCTGGTGTCACTTGTTCTTACCCTCAGAGATACTGTCTTCACCTAAAATTTTAAGTGACAATTGCTAGGGAGGAGAGGGAGAGAGTCAGAGAAAGGAAAAGATTTGTAGAACTATGTACTTTAATCCTAAGGTAACAAATAAATAAATGTGAAATTCAAATTTTGGCTAAGTCTCAAACATTTATGCAAGTAAACTGTTTCTATGTTACACAGACAATTCACAGTTTTGTCGTTTTCTCTCAGCAGTGGCCACAAACCTACCTTGCCTTAACAAGAGTTGAATGTTCAAAAACAGGAACAACAGCAAAATGAAAGGTAAGAGACGTATGTTATGTTGTGTGCATCAACCCTGCAGACCAGAGTCAGAATGCAAATACAGTGAGTTAAACACACATAGGATTAATGAGCAAGCTACTGAATATCTAAATTATCAAGACACGGTCTATTTTACTTCCCTCATAATGATTGATAATCAAGTTTCCTGACCTAATCCTCAAACTTCCTCCCCTACTAAACCTGAGCTACTGAAAAGAGCCAGAAGTCATCAGAACTGGTGTGAGAGTCCTTCCTTTCTCTTCCAAATGCATCAGGAACCCACCTGTATAAACAGTGGGTGTATTCACTGGAATGCAGCAACTTTTTCCGAGAAAACTTTGTTCTTATGAGATACCAGACATAAACACTTTTTTTTTTTTTTTTTACATTTTTGTGAGATGTCATTAGAGTTACTGTGGGATTTATTTATTTTTTTTTCAGTAAGATTTCCTGATTAGAAAATAAGAAATCCTGGAGGAGAGAGTATTTGTGCCTCTACAAAGAGAGTTCAGGGGAGTGGAGTTACATTGGCTTCATGCCGTAATAACCTTGAATTTTTCTGGGAACTAGGGTTGCCTCATATACAAGCCAAGACAAAATGTTGCAGCCTCCCTGTACTTTTTCTGTTGTTGAGTTAATCTGTGAGAATTACGATAATTTTTCAATTCATCACAAATATACTTTCGTATTGAAGTCTCACTGCTAGTGCCTATGTAAAGAAAAAAAATCAGTATTTAAATATAACTTAATTGGGTGCAAGATATCACTTCCTATCAAGACAAAGAAGGAGAATATATGACAAAGCCAATGCCTTCTTGGCATGTTGTCCTATTTTTTAAGGTTACCTGAGTTCAGGTTTCTGGCTTCAAGAGATTTAACTGGATTGATGGAAATTATCAAGAAGCTGATGGTCTAAGGATCATTTTGTAACTGGCTTTTGTTTTTAGTTGTGTCTGTCTCACTTATAAAAGACTAGACATCCAAATGCCAAATGTCTTAAGTGAAGAATATTAATTAAGAAAATTAAATACCTGCTCATATCCTATGGGCTCTAGTGGAATTTAGTACCATGATTTAAATTACGTATATATTTGTTTCCATTAAAATTCATGAAAATAAGGATATTATAATTATTATTTTCATTTCTACAAGAAGAATACTCATGGCTGAAGGCAAAAAGGTCATGCTGAATTTGACGTCTTTTAATACTAGTTTGCTCTTTTGAATACAGAAGTCCAGACCATTCTGAGGGTGGATAGATGGAGTTGACAGTATTATTGAAATCTAGGTGGGGTTTTTTTTATACTTTTCTTGTATTTATACAACTCTGTAGTGTAATTACATGCATAATTATACTAGATATTTTAAAGTTGAAACTTTTCATATTATATCATAGACTTTATCCACTAAAGTAATAAGAAAAGTAAAAATGCACAGATTATATTTAATAATATATGTCTGATAAAAGTATAATATGCACACTGAATCACAGAATCACAGAATCATAGAAATTAGGAGCTGGAAGGGACCTAGAAGATCATCTAGTCCAAC
>JANHGL010002212.1:21216-43886 GCA_024611195.1 Ceyx melanurus
GAACTTTTTCTCAGTGAGGGTGACAGAGCTCTGGAAGGGGCTGCCCAGGGGGGTTGTGGAGTCTCCATCTCTGGAAATACTTAAGACCCACCTGGATCTATTCCTGAGAGACTTGGTCTAGACTTGGTCTAGATGATCCTGCTCTGGCAGAGGGGTTGGACTAGATGATCTTCTAGGTCCCTTCCAGCCCCTAAGTTCTGTGATTCTGTGATAAGAAGTTCAGAGTCAGCATCTTGCAGTAGCCATCTGTCTAAGACCTGAGCTGTATCCTTAACCCCTTTTGCAAGGGCTAACCAAAGTCCTTCACTGAGTGGAGGAACTGTAGGACAGCAACATGCAGGCAGAAAAACTTCTGGGCTGTGAGCATTAGACTGCATCTCCTGCATTTTCTCTTGATGACCTGTGATATTTCCCTGCTTGATCTAAGGCTTGCTGTAAAAGAGACCATGTGAAGGAAATATTTTCTCTTGAGACTTGTTGAAACTATTTACTCCAGTCCTGTTTTCTGAAGCCTTCTATGTACTCCTAACTTTCATGCTGATATTTCTGAATAGGACATGTCTTCTTAAGCATTTTCTGCCATCTGTACAAAATGTAGGGTGTTTTATTGTTTCATCTCTCATTAAAATGAACATAACCTTAGGATTCTTAGTTTCTGGTGAATAATTTGCCTGTTTTAGAGAAAATGGAAGTTTCAACAAATTATTCCCTGTTAGATTAAGATATATGAAGTAGACCCTCCACTGCTACCTTTCTTTCTGTATTGGTCCTGATGAAGTTGCTTATTTATTTTTACTTAGAACTACACTGAGCTGGCATGCAGTTCTACAATACTTATGCTTTGAGTTTATGGAAATCATAATGGGAAATTCCTATGAATAAAGTCATGAATTAGACTGTTAGTACATAGTTACAACTTTTTACTAGAAATAGAGTTATTATTGAATGAGAAATCCCATACTGAATCTTAAGAAATATTTATATTTCTGGTATTAACCTGCAGCAATTAAATCCAGTTATTCCTACCTAAGTTGAATTAAAATATATTACTTGATAATTTTCTGGGGTTTTTTTTTGTCATGAAAAAAGTGAATGCAGTGGGTTTAAACTCTATGCATGGTAATAAATGAACATTACATATGTACAGTATTTACACAGAAATAGCACTTACTCAAAGCTTTTGAGTCATACTAGGAAGAATTAAAGATTTCTTTGCTTTTTGAGTATCTAAATATGTTCGAAAATGATATGATAACTCAGAAATCGTGTCCTACATACATAACACATAGCGAAGACATTGCATAATTAGAAAATCCAGTAAATGAGAGAACTGATATAATACTGTTCACACACTGCTAGTTATGAAAATAGCATTATATGGATTATATCTCTCTTATGAAAACAGTGCTGAAAAACAGTTGTCTTTTATTTTTGTAATAAGCTCAACAACTGAAACTAAAGATCACATTTATCATATGAGACTAGCAAGCATTATTTTACTATATAATTCTATAGTAAAAATATGATCACATCAAATTATGCAAATGATTTAAAGACAATAACAAGAATCCCTAAAACACGTATTTTATCTGTGTGAATAAATTATGCTCTTTATAACTTTTACCTCTCTTCAGTGACAATGAGTCACTGATCTCACACAGGTTTTTGTGAAATACAAGATAGTTTTCCTTAGGGTCAGTTTTTTAATCCCTCTGAGTCTATGTCTTTCCATTTCTACAAACTATTCTAGTAGCAAAAGAGTTTTAGAAAAGCAGAAGAAGAAGAAAAAACAAACCAAAACAAACAAAACAGAAAGAGAGTGAGAGACAGAGTAGAGGGGCTTGCAATTATTATTATTTTTTTCTCCCTGAAAGGAATACAGCTCTTGTCTGTCAGCCCAACAGCTTAGTCCTACTCAGGGCACAATCTCTTTGAGAAAGCTTTGAGGATTTAAACTTTCAGTTACATCTGTCACATGCTCATGTAAAAAAAGTTATTATTAATGACTGGCACTGAAAGTCACTGAATCTAACTAACCTAGTGGGTCATTAATTCTATGAACTGTGTCATTTGATTTCAATAAAGATCTTTTTTCATAGAAGCAGTAATACTGCACACATACAAATGCACAAATAGAACTGTTGATAAGATAAGTATATCTTTTAAAAAAAGAAATAATATTATCTAGTCTGCTGCAAAAAGATTGGCATCTCTTGTGTATCTGACCTGGAAATGGATAGGATATATCAATCAATCAGGCAGTGGCAGATGACAGTCCTAATAAAGGAGATTCTGAAACAATAATATCTGTTACATGAAAAAAACAACAACAAACCACCAACAACAACAAAAACAAAAAACCCGAAACCAAAACAAAACAAAAAAAGCAAACCAACCAAAACACACAAAAGCACTAATCTTTTGACCAAGAAAGGGAAATAAGTTATTTCTCAAAATGCCTTCTATTCCCAGTCCAATCTTAAACTGTGCTGGGAAGGCACAAAAGGTGCCAGTTTGCTTTGCTATGAGAATAAAATGAGCAGACAGAATGTAGAAGACAAAATACGCCAAAGGGAGTAAACCACCTACTAAAGTCACCTTGTTTATGAACAAAAAGTGTATTGTGCTTTCATGTCTTTACCTATAAGGTCTTACTTTTTATAGAAGATCATTCTTTAAAAACATCACTCCATTCAAGCAGGGAGCTATCACCAGTTTTAGACACAGACTTTTGAGAAAAATTGATTAGATGGACATGTGTAATGGAGCCATCAGGAGTGCCCAGTTGTTTTAGTTCTGTCTTTTATGTCTTGCTTAAACACACTGTATCTGAAATTTTACAGGTCCAGTGAACCAGTGCATCATGCATTCCAATTTGCCCTAGCATAATATCTTTTTATCATCATTGCTGCTGTAATGTATGTATGAGTCCACCCTCTTTCACAATTCTCTTTATTTTGCTTCAGTTGATTCCAGTCTTTTTGTGATCAAAATTGTTTCTTTGTGCTCCAATTTCAAACTCAGATCTCTGGACTTTTTCTCTCTTCTGATGTTATTCATCCAGTCTGCTTGAATTTTATGAACTGGAGACATTTGTTAGTGAAATATTTTAGTGCAAGCAGTGAATGACAGAGTTTAAAGTAGTTTCAGCAGACACAGTAAAACATAGATTCTGATTCTGAAACCCCAAATTAATGTGAAAGGGCTTGCTAGGATCACATAGATCCAAAGACAAAAGCAATACATAGATGAGTATGAGAAACGAGTAGGGATGGGACTTCTCAGTTTGAGATAGTGTGGTGTTAATGGAAAGAGTAAAATATTTCTATAGACTGATTCATTTTTAAATAATCACATGGTCACTGGAGCTAAGATACTGAATTTGAAAGTATCTTTCATTTCACAGGTTTCAATCAGGCATAACTGTATGCCATTTTAGGATGAAGTGTGTGCTCTAAGAGGTGAAAGAATAAAAAAATTAATAAAACTTTTTTTTGGTTCCTGTTCAACTTATTAATTTTTAAAACAAAAGCAAACCCTTTCATTTAGATAGAAATGAAATCAATGTCATTGGACTGAATATTTCTCCTCTTTAGTGGTTTGTGTATTTTATTTTGTTGGTTTTCTATAAAAATAATATTTAGCCACAGCTGGTGTTAGCTTGGTATAAAATTATAGGAACAGGAAAATTACATAAATTATGAAAATGAGGTAAACATTATGCAATGACGGTAGTGTTGGTCTACTGCAATTTTTATGACAAGCCACTGCAGGAGCTTAAATACATTAAATTTTCTTCAGCTCAACATTTCTGGACTGTTGTTGGTCTTTAATGTTAGGTTATTCAGTCACTGTAGAAAAAAGCCTGATATCATTAAAACAATAAAGGGAGAAAGAAAGCAAAAGAGAAAGAATACAAAAGCTGGGATTCAAATTTTTGCTAAGGTGAGACTATGCCTACTGTTGAATTGGAGATTTTACAGAAAGATAAAAACTCATCTTTAAATTTGTAAGAATGAAAATTTGCTTTCCAGTTTTTCCATAGATTTTTACTCCAAATGACTGAAATTCCAACAATTCTTCTGCCCCCCAGAAGATTAGAAAACTAGGCTTGAAATATCTGAGAAATTTGATTTCACAGAATCACAGGGGTTGGAAGGGATCTCTGAAGATCATCAAGTCCAACACTCCTGGCAAAGCAGGATCAAAACTAGCCCTTATGTATTTATAGACATTAATTAGACCCCTCTCCAAATTAGTTCTCCTTTCCAGACTAAAAAGTCCCAGCTCTCTCAGCCTTTCCTCATAAGGCAGGTGTTCCGGTCCCTTAATCACACTTGGAGCCCTCCTTTGGACTCTTTCTGACCTCTTGAACTGAGGTGACCAGAACTGGATGCAATATTCTAGGTAAGATCTCATTAGGGCAGTACAGGAGGAGGAGAACCCCCCTTGACCTTCTAGACACACTCTTCTAATACATTCCAGGATACTATTGGCCTTCTTGGTCACAAGGGTACATTGTTGTCCCATGGATACCTTGTTTTCTATCAAGACTTCAAGGTCATTCTCCACAGAGCTACTCTCCAGCAGATCACCTCCTAACCTATACTGGTGCATTTTGTTGTTCCTTCCAGTTGCAGGACTCTCTGTAATTGCTCTTGTTGAACGTTACTAGGTTTCTCTTTGTCCATTTCTCCAGTCTGTCCAAATCTTGCTGAATGGCCACATAGCTTTCAGGTGAATCAGCAAACTTCCCAGTTTTGTGTTATCAGCAAACTTGCTAAGACACTCTGTCCCATCATCAAGGCCATTGATAAAGATATTGAAGAGGAATGGATGCAGCACTGATCCCTGGGGGACTCCACTAGTCTCCAGCTGGACTCTGCACCATCAATCACGACTCCATGGGCTTTATTGTATAGCCAGTTCTTAATCCATCTCACTGTCCTTTTTTTTATCCCCCAATTCCTGAGCTTGCTTATGAGTATGTCATGGGAGTTGTGTCATAAGTCTTGCTAATGTTAAGGAAGACAATATTCACTGGTCTGCCTGCATCTATCCATTCAATCACAATTTCATGGAAGGCTATTGGATTAGTCATGCATTTACCCTTGGTAAATATATGACAACTACTCCTGAAAACCTTCTTTTTCATTTCAAAATGTTCTTTTTTTTTTTTTTTCACACTATTTCCATGAAATTAAAAAAACCAAACCAAACTAAACCAACAAAAAAAATCTCTATGAAGATTTCTGTCTAAGATTTTCAAGAGCTTCTTCTGAGTAAAGAAGCTACGTTTAGCACCTTCATTCAGAGGCAAGGGAACATTGCACTATATGGTCTTGAAAAGTACAAACTTGACAATTTGGTTCAATGCGAAATAATGAGATTCATGTAAAAATGCCAAAAATAAAATTCAATGGAAACCTTAATGAGTATTCTATAATTTGTTAGACACCTAGTCTAAAATCTTCTTCTTTTTTATTTTTTACAAGACAGAACTGATGCATTCTCCTGTCTTCATGAGCACTCCTTCTGAGTTTGAAATGGAACTCCACACTACAGTTTTACTGTCATGAGACTGGTGGGCTGGAAAGCAGTGCTACAGAGAAGAACCTCGGGTCCTAGTGGACAAGCTGTCCATGAGACAGCAATGCCCCCTCACAATAAGGAAGGCCAGCAGACTAGGCTGCATTAGACAGAGCATTGCCATCAGGTCCAGGGAGATGATCTCTCTTCCCTACCCAGCATATGAAGTGCTGAGTACAGTTTAGGGCTACCCAGTACAAGAAAGACATGAACTTGCTGGAGCAAGCTCCATGCATGGCCACAAAGATAATTGACTGGATCATCTCTTCCACAAGTTGGCACAAAGAGATCTGGAATTCTTCACCCTTGAGATTAGAAGGTTCAGGAGGGTCTCATCCATGTCTATAAATGCCTGATGTGAGGGAGTGAAGAAGAAGGGTCTAGATTATTTTCAGCAGTGCCCACTGACAGGGCACAAATAAAACACATAAAAATTTATGTGAACAAAATTTAAAATTATTCATTTACTGGCATGTTGTCAAACACTATCATAAGTTTCCAAGAGAGGTTGAGGAGTATCCCTGCTTGGAAACTGGACACAGTTCAACACAGTAAATTCTAGGTGATTCTCCTTGTTCAGGGAATGGTTGGACTAGAAGATCTCCAGACAACTCGTCTAACAATGATTCTGTGATTCTGTATTGGTTGAGTGAGTCATTCTTAAGGAAGGAGTTTAATGTGATATGGGAGAGATGCTAGAAGGTCTTAAGGGGAATTTTTACTTAGAAGACTTAGATGATCACTATAATATATCAGTAAAATACTTCAATTACATTTTCTTTATTAATATCTACCTTGGGTCCTTATTTTAATCTCCCTATTTTATTCTAAAAATATTTTTGTAGGTTTTTTCCATATAATGAAGTGAAAGCAAGACGTAGCAATATATTTTTAAAACCAAAGTGTAAGTCTATCTACTCTCTGTTGACTTTTCTTACCTTTTCCTCAGATTATGCTTAAAATAATTTCAAGATAAATTGTCAGATGACAAGTTTAATTTTTTTTTTCTGGATATGAAGTAATATTCCTCTCCTTATATGGTCCTTTTCTCATTTTTCTCTGAATTAAAACCTGAATCAAGTTATGCAGTTGTTGCTTTTTTCCTTTTGCTAGCAGTGTCCTCCACCATTCTCTCTCAAAACCCTGAAGCTCTCCTATGTATTTCTGTGTTAGTAAATTCAGCCAAAGCAAAGGTTTCTCTCTCCCTCCTTCCCTGTCCCTTGAAGAACAAATAGAAGGGGAAGTCCTTCACCCACTAGTTCAAAATTGTCTAATATCTTTCACTTCATCTTTATGAAGGCTTAGGAGCTACAAGGGCATCTCAGCAGGGCTAGCCCTGACTCCACATGTACCACACAGCCTTTGCCATTTGAAAGCTGGTTTTGTATAGAGTTCTGTATCCTTCTGCCATTAATACTCCTTTCTTCTGTTTTTCTTCTGTGACTCATTAGATTTGTTATAGTCTTAACTTTTGTTCTTCGGTGAGGCACTTTTTCTGCTTCCTTTTTAACTTTTTTAACCTGTAGAGGGGAAGGAGCTAATAGAGAGAAATCCTGCTTGCTGTTTCATGTGGGCTTGCCCTGAGCCTGAAATGGAGACAATCTCTCCCTCTCTTGCTTCTAATTGATTGGCCCCGTGGGAGACTAAATAAAATTTGTTTTCCTGACTCCATCCTTTCGATTCATGGGTGGAATCTGATTAGTTCATACTATTCACAACACGAAATATCAAATGGTGAAATAAGACCAAGTAAAATTTGACAAATTACTATTATTTAATAAGGGTTATGTGATCAACAGCCTAGAGCTTGTCTACTCTTACCCATTTCTCACAGGATTTAAAAATTTTCCTTTGTAGTGCAAGGGAATTCTATGCTTCTTAGCAGTCCTGCAGTCTGATATAGAGCTTGCTGACTTTACTGGAAAGATTCTCAGAGGCTTTAGCAGATCTTGATCCCAGCTCACATGCCACAGATTTTGCTAGACTTTTCTATACAGTGAACACATAGCAATTTGTGTGTAAACTTTATTGTATATCCAAGACTGTAAACAACACATAATTTCTGTTTTCAATGTGTGAAACACATGAGTCCTCAAAAATAAAATAACTTCATCCTTCCTATTTCTTCTTTTACTCAAACATAAAATTCCAGAAAAGGTAGGATATCACCTTGTCTGCTTCAGGCCATTGTTATAATTCTCCACGAATCATTCAAAGAGTCATGCTCCTTGAACAACAAACTTTCCATTATGGGCTCAAATAATAGTGCAAAATATAAAGTGAACATGATACTACTTACCAGCATGGTATAACTTTCCATTGTTGACATAATACTGAAAGAGCTTGCTCTACATCAGCAACTGAGATTCACTGAATTTTATTTTGGTTAATGAGAACCAAAACTTCAACTCTGCTTTTGCCTTTTGTTCTAGATGTATAAATGTAAAAAGACAGATTAATTTTCATGAATTATCTTCTATCTTCTTTCTTTTACAACCCTTTCACACATCTTCAAACTCTATTCATTTCTGATCTTAGAATAAATGATGATGGTCACAATTTACTTTGCGTTCCTCAGCTAAAAATGTCACTGTCTGCAACTTACTGGACAGAAAAAAAAACCCAAACCCAATAGATCAGTCACAATATATAACTAGTGGTTTAATAGCTCACCAAAACAAGATTGGATTAAAGGTTTAAGACAAGACACCTTTCCTTTCCAAGGTACTTGCTTGGTCAAGATCCAAAAAGAATCATATCCCTTTTCTGTTGGCGAATTCATTGATACTGAATTATATGTGCCTATGTTATTGGTGATAACATTGAAAATGTTTTCTCTGTGGTAAACCTATCTGGAAAAAGTAATAAATCTAAAATAAATAAATAAATTCAGAAACCTAATGTTATTTTTCATTTCTGTTAGAATTTTTAAATTTGATGCTCCAGAACTGTGCAATGACTGGAGAAAAACGGCAAAACAGTTGTAATCTAATCCACATAAAAGAATGGATATGAAACCAGAGCATCACCTGTACTTATGCAGTGGGGAAAAAACTCAGTCTGAACTTGGGCAGAAAAATCAATACAATGATAGCAAATATTTTGATCATTCTATTCTTACTAAAAGCTTCAAACTAGATATTTTGGAACTATTCTGTTGATGCAAAAAATTATATGCTCATTTCTCACAGATTCTTACTACTCTCAAACAAGTCAACATTCTTATAAAAGTCACTCCAAATCTATAAAAAGATTAATAATCATGTACTCTAAAAAATATATAAATTATTAACTGCTGAGAATAGATTACTTGATCCTTACTAGATTTGATAACTCAAAAACTCCATTTGCAATTAGAGCTGCTCTTCATAGGCCATGCTTTCCAGCCCTTTCACCAGCTTTGTTGCCCTTCTCTGCACCTGCTCCAGCACCTCAATATCCTGCTTGTACTGTGGTGACCAAAACTGGACACAGTACTCAAGGTGCAGTCTCACGAGTGCCAAGTACAGGGGCATGATCACCTCCTTACTTCTACTAGTCACACCGTGACCAGCAAAACATAGCATTTTGAAGATTTGGTTCTTTTTTTGTTGTTTATATATTTGTAGAAACATTTTATATTATATCTTGGAGTGGTGGCCAGGTTGAGTTCTAGCTGAGCTTTTACTCCTCTAATGTACTTTCTACACAATTTTACTAATTCCCTACGCTTTTCTTGAGCAGCCCGCGCCTTTTTCCAAAGGTGGTAGACTCTTTCTCCTAAATCCCAGTAATAGCTCCCTACTCAGCCAGGCCAGTAATTTTCTTGACAGTTTGTCTTACGACACATGAGGACAGACTGCTCCTGAGCCTTTAAAGAGTTCCTTCTTGACAAAAGTCCAGCCTTCCTCGACCCCTTTGTCCTCTAGAACTGTACGCCAAGGGATTTCCTCAACCAGTGTTCTAAACAGGTTGAAGACAGTTTCCTGCTTCCCTTCCTTACTTGGCCAAGAGTTGAGAACCCTATCATTTCATGGTCGCTAAGACCAAGACGGCCCCCAACCACCACATCATCCAGCAGACCTTCTCTGTTTGTAAACAACAAGTCCAGCAAGGCACCTTCCCTGGTGGGCTCACTTACCAGCTGAGTCAGGAATTTATCTTCCACACACTACAGGAATCTCCTAGACTGTTTCCTGCCTGCTGTGTTATATTTCCAGCAGATGTCTGGTGAGTTGAGGTCCCCCACAAGAACAAAGGCTTGCAATTTTGTGGCTTCTTCCAGTTGTCTATAGAACAATTAATCAATCTCTTCATCCTGGTTGGGTGGTCTATAACACAGTCCCAACAGGATATCTTCCTCATTGGCCATAAACATTCAACCAGTCCATTACATCTGTTGACTTCCATGCAATCAAAACACTCCTTAATATAGTCACGCCACCGCTCTTTCTATCTTTCCTATTCTGTTTGTGGAGCTTATATCCATTCATTGTAGCACTCCACTTATGAAAGTCACCCTACCATGTTTCTGTAATGGTGACTACATCATAGCAATTGTGGTGCATAGTGGAATCCAGCTCCTCCTGCTTGTTACCCATGCTGCGTGCATTAGTGTGAAGGCACTTGAGATAGGCTCACAGCTTCATTCCAAACAATGGCCTGCCACAGACTCAAGTCTGGCTGTTCCAGTTTTATCCCCATCCCCCTCTGGACCTAGTTTAAAGTCCTTTCAATGAGCCCAGACAGCTCATATGAAAGGATTCTTTTCCAGCTCTGAGAGAGATTAACTTTGTCTGTTGCGCACAGACCCCATGCAGCATAAAGCTCCTCATTCAAAATCCCCAAAATTCTGTTGGCAGCACCAGACTCTCAGTCACATGCTAATCAGGTGGATTTTCCTTCCTCTTTCAGTGTTCTTCCCTGAAACTGAAGGAATTGAAGAGAACACTTCTTGGGCTCCCAAGCTCTCAAGCAATCTCCCCCAGGGCTTTTTAAATTGTTTTCAAGTTTCTCTCCATAATATCATCATTACTAACCTGGATAACCATTAGAGAATAATAGCCTGATGGCCAGACTAGACCAGAAAGTTCCCTGGTAATATCTCTGACCCTGGCCCCAGGGAGGAAGCAGACTTCTCTGTGCTGTGGATCTGGCTGTCATATGAGGCCTTCAGTTCCTCTCATAAGGGAGTTGCAAAGTACAGTAAGCCTCCCTTTTTTTTCTTGTTACAGCTAGTCCTAATGTATGGGGGAGACCGACTTACCTTGGGTGACTCCCTTGATGGACCATCATCATTTGTTTGTCCCTCAATTTCCAGAGCCCCATACCTGTTGTGCAAGGGCAACCGGGAAGGGAAGGGAGGTTGGGAGGGGATTTACCTGCCTTGCTGAGCAGGGACCTGTTTCCATTCCCCCTTGCTTCTTAAGGTTCCCTTTTACATTGTGGCAAGGAAGCAGAGGATTCTCTCCTTCTAATGGAGCTTCCATATTTAAAGATAATAATATTTATCCGTATTCAAAGATAATCAGATAGGTCCTTGTTGCTAAATTACCAAGATATTTCTCAACAAAACTATGTGATCAAACTATTAAATGTAAAGAAAATGCCACAATTTAATTTGACTTGTGCAGTTAAAATTATTATTTTCACTATATTAACAAGAAAATGCTTTATTTTTTTTATGGATTAAGAATGGTAAAATTTTCTTTAGAATGTTTAAGCAATTTACACATTTATTGAATATTCTGTTGTCTAAAAGAGAAGTCAACAAATGACAATGGCTGAATAGGAAAAAAAACATTAATAAATACTTTTCTGGCAAGCAGTTTCTTCTGCAGTAAACCCTTGTGAGAGGAACTTGCCAGAACAAATATTTTCCTCACATGAGGAATAGATTGAGTAATACTACTGCTGAACCAGAGTTGTGCTAGGCTTAATAATAATAATAAAAAAAAAAATCCTCCCCCTCTTCCTTGATATTTTGTGTTTATTAGAGTCTGAATTATGTTGAATTCATGCCCTTCATGTTCAAATCCTGAGTTCATAGCTTTCATTAAATGAAACAGCTGCCAATAGCACTTACCCTTGAAGATGTTCAGTATTTCAGGTGTACTGAAAAGCTTTTTTGTGATATTTTGCATGGGCTATTGAAAGCATTTCTCTTAACACTTCAAAGTCTAATCAGGAAAAAAAAAAAAAAAAAAGGTGATATTTGGCCTTCCTGCTTTTGAATGTGCCTGACTGTAAAGCTTTAAATAGTGCTTATGGTATGCCAAGAGATGTGAATTAGGTCTTTATACTTCATTCAAATCAGGTCTTTCAAAAATGCGCTTCTGTTGCAAAATGAATACAGGCTGTGATCAATGAATTCAAACTCCATCATTTTATCCAATCCAGTTTTGAAAGTTCAGCAAACTCTGAAAAAAAACCCACAAAACCCAACCACACAAAACCATCCAGATTTAGAATATACAGCTATAATGATACTTTTGGAGTGATTATGAGGCAGATGATCAGTTTAGGATGCAATTGCTAAATTTAACTGCCTTTTTGAATGGTATTGCCTGAGTTCATTTAAACTTTACAAATCATTTTCTGTTCATATTGGGGGGACTGAAGGTATTAGCAATGTCTTTCATATTCACTGTTCTCTCCCTACACTGTACAGGTTTGGTGGTTTCTTTTGCTTTGGGATTTTTTTTTTATGCAGAAGATTTAAAACGGGTTTAGAGTGCTGAAAAGTGCTTTGTGGATTTGTGGTCCTTGAAGAGGAAACTTCTGGAATGCAGGCTTAGTATTTATGGAAAAAAATCTATAGATTTTCTAAAATGATTCTTAACTCTTTTATCAGAGCAAATCACCATGTTTATTTATCAGATTAAATGACTAATATCTGTATCAGGTAAAGTAAAACACAGATAAGCAGTTGAAAATGTGCTCATCGTACCAACCTACTTTTTCACGTTAAAACAAAGTTTGGTGGGGTTTTTTTTGTGTTATTTTTTTGTATTTGTTTTGGTTTGGGTTTTTTTGTTTATTTGTTTGTTTGTTTGTGGTTTGGTTTTTGTTTTTGTTTTTTTTTTTCTTTAGAGCAGGAGCTGCAAAAGATGGTTATTTTAATTTTTTTTCTGAATTAGACCAGTAGTAGTTATGGCTACACTCCTGGTCCCATAATGACTGAGGGCATCAGATTGTCTTTTTCACCCATCTCATGCACTAAGTTATCAAAATCTCCAAAAACAGGAGCCGTGATAAGAAGCTTCTAGAAATTAAAACTACTGAAGAATAATATTGTGGTTTGGCATATGTCTAAGATCTCTGTTCTGGTTAATTAGTCTTCAGATAAATGTTGTATGGAAGGAAAGAAAGAAGCCAGAGAGTTGTAGTCAGTGGGATGGAATCCAGTTGGAGACCTGTAACTAGTGTGGTCCCACAGGGGTCAGTGCTGGAACCAGTTCTGTGCAATATATTCATCAATGACCTGGATGAGGGCACAGAGTACACTGTCAGTAAGTTTGTTGATGGTATCAAACTGGGAGGAGTGGCTGACACACCAGAAGGCTGTGCTGCCATCCAGTGAGACTTGGGCAGTTTGGAGGGTTGGACAAGAAGAAATAGAATGAAATTAATCAAGGGCAAATGTAGAGTCTTGCAGCTGGGAAAGAACAACCCCAGGTATCAGGATAGGTTGGGCACTGACCTGTTGGAGGTGAGTGAAGGGAAAAAGGACCTCGGGGTCCTAGTTGATGGGAGTCTGCCCATGAGTCATCAATGTTCTCTTGTGGCCAATGCCATTCTGGGTGTGGCTAGTAGGTGGAGAGAGGTTCTCCTTCCCCTCTACTCTGCCCTGGTAAGGCCACATCTGGAGTATTGTGTCCAGTTCTGGGCATCCCAGTTCAAGAGCGACATAGAATTGCTTGAGAGATCCCAGTACAGAGCCACAAAGATGATTAAGGAAGTGGAACATTTGTCTTATGATAAAAGGCTGAGGGATCTGGGGTTTTATATCTTGGAGAAAGTCGGTGACTGTTGATGTCTGGCCTGTTACTGCCTCTTTGGTGTGACACTTTCCATCTTTTCTTGATGCTGTGATACTTCCCAATTAACCTCCTTATTCCAAGGTTGCTTTTTTTTAATGTAATGTATGTCAGAAAAGAAAGTTTGTTTATATTAAGTAAAAGAGAATCAGTTGCCTAGGGCATTTTCAGGTAAGTTCTCAATGTTTATTTCCTGTCTCAGAATTAATTAATTTCTTAGCTGATAGAGTGTATGTCACTCAATTATGAAGTGAAACAAAACTACTTGCTTGGAAGTTTTCACATCCAAGGCAAATTACAGCAACATACTTGAGAGTACTATATCTAGACATACTTCCTTTTATATATTTTGGTATATATTGCTGGTTTGTATACACTACCTTAGGTCAGTGCCTATATGACTGCTAGATATAACAGAATGATAGATTTCAACCAAAAATATAACCATGTGTCTTTGACTCCTCTCAATGTCATCCAATGACAGGATGAGAGACAACGGGAGTCAGTTGGAGCACAAGAGGTTTAGGGTCAACACAAGGAAAAGCTTTTTCACAGTGAGGGTGACAGAGCTCTGGAATGGGCTGCCCAGAGAGGTTATGGAGGCTCCTTCTCTGGAGATATTCAAGACCCACCTGGGTGTGTTCCTGGGTGACAGTCTAGGTGGCCCTGCTCTGGCAGGGGGGTTGGACTAGATGATCTTGTAGGTCCCTAGAAGATTATTGTGAAAGATTAAACTAAGATTATTGTGAAATATTAAACATTTTAAAACAATTAAGGCACTTAAACATCCTCAAATATAATTATGCTAATAAAATAGTAACATTTAGCTGAAAATACCTAAGCTGCTAATTATGCTGTCTCTATAAGGATGTTCAGGGTGTTCCTCTACACTGGAATACACAGTTGTCATTATATCCTGTCATTATATCCATTATATCAAAAGGGTATTGGTGTATATACCTAAATATCTAAGGTGACATATTAGTGGATGTCTGCTATACACCACTTGACCAAGAAGAACAAATGGATCAGACGTGCTGGGTTTTGAACCTGATGACTGGATGTCCCTTCCAATCTAGACCGTTCCATGACTCTGTGATTTTGTGATGATAAAGCTTTGCTAAGGTATTTGTAAAACTGTCATATGGAGTCCACACATGATTTGGGATTTTAAAAACCTCCTTCATTCTTTTGTGACATTTGACAAATACACTTAATCAAGAATATAATAATGGATGTTAAGGCCAGAGGGGATCATTATGATCATATAGGCTCACAACATGTCACTAAGTAATTTCTTCAGCAAAACTGTAACCAGGGGATACATTTTCAAAAGAAAGCCTGCCTTCACCTGTAGACTGCAAATGATGAAAATACTACCTTCTCCCCAAGTAGACTTCTTTGAATACCTAATTATCCATAGTTTTAAAAAAATTTAACCTAGTCTAGTTTTACCTTCTAGTCATTTTGTCTTTGATGACAATTTCTGCTAAAGAGCTGTCTACACCTAGAAGACATAGTCATAAACAGGCATGACTTACTTCTAAGCTTCTCGGATTGAACATCTATCACCTATAACTGTAAGAGTTCTTTCAGGATCACATGTACAGTTTTAATCATGTGAACAGCTCTTTTTTGAGATATTTCATTTGTTAAGTAGCAGTACTGAACTGAATAAATCAGAGAAGAACAAAGTCAGAGGACATACTGATGGAGTATAGCCTTGAATCATACCAGATTTCATAATCAAGAATTGTGTTCACTCTCTTAGCTACAGCACTGCCTCTAGAATCCACATGGTTGATCATATGCTAAAACACCATATTTGTATTCAAACAATTACACAATGCTTCATCATATACATAAATGTACACTCTTTATTCCTAAGCAGATAACCATCCTGGATCAACTGTACCCCCATAATGGTCCATCACTGTCCCAAATTCACACAGAACACAGAATGTTTTATGCTCTATGCCCAAGAGATTTTTTTTTTTTTCTTTATATATAAGCTGTACTGGAACATTTCTGCTGCCCTTACAGTGATTTAAATGTCAGGAATGTCACGAGGTTCCTTTGAAAGAATATACTAGCAGCTGAGTCATGCTTCTTTTTTCCTCAAACACCAGTTTATCAAGTTTCCATTTGGCAGGGAGTCTGACTTAAGGCCTAGCTCTAAAACTTTTTATTGAAAGGCTTGCTGACCAATACAGGCCATTCTCAGCAGCTGGCTGACCCACACACAGGATCCTGAAGCTGACACGGGCTTAGCTACCCGTGTGAGTCTCTCCTGCCTGCAGCCCATCCTGATTCAGAGCCTGTCCAGTGCTTGCCTATAAGGTTTCACATAACTTCCCTTTCTCTTCCTCCATAGGCATCCTCATAGATGTTCCAGCCTGATCATCTTTGTGGCCTCCTCTGACCCATTCCATCAAGGTCTATGTCATTCCTGCACTGAGGGTTCCAGAACTGGATACAGTACTCCAGGTGAGGTCTGACCAAAGCAGAGTAGAGAGGCACAATCTCCTCTCTCCATCTGCTAGCTACTCTTCTCCTGATGCAGCCCAAGATGCGATTTGCCTTCTGGGCTGTAAGCACACACTGGCTGCTCATGTCCAGCTTCTCGTCTGTCCAAGTCCTTTTCTGCAGAGCTGCTCTCTATCACTATCAAGCCTGCACTGATGGTGAGGATTGTTCTGGCCCAGGTGCAGGACCCTGAGCTTGCTCTTGTTGAACCCCCTGAGGTTCCCATGGGCCCACGTCTCCAGTCTGTGCAGGTCCCTCTGGATGACTTCCCATCCCTCGGGTGTATCGACAGCATCATTCAGCTTGGTGTCATCTGCGAGCTTGCTAATGGTGGCTTGATCCCACTGTCTATATCATTGACAGAAATGTGAAATAGACAGACCCCAGCACAGACCACTGAAGGACACCACTTGTCATTGTTCTCCATCTGGACTTTGAGCCACCATTGATGGCTACACTCTGGATGCAACTATCTAGCCAAATCCTTATCCACTGAACGGTCCACCCATTGAATCCTTATCTCTCCAACTTGGTGAGTAGGATGTTGTGGGGGACCATGTCAAAGGCCTTGCAGAAGTCCCGATAGATCACATCCATAGGTCATCCCTTATCAACTGATGCAGTCACTCTGTCTTAGAAAGCCACGAGGTTTGTCAGGCAGGATTTCCCCTTAGTGAAACCATGCTGGCTGTCCTTGATCACCTCCCTCCTCTATGTGCCTTATCAGGCCTTCTAGGAGAATCTGCTCCATAATCTTCCCAGGCACAGAGGTGAGGCTGACAGGTCAATAGTTTCCAGGGTCCTCCTTTCTACCCTTTTTAAAGATAGGTGTAACAATATGTATACAGAAATCCTTTTCTTATTGCCCAGGTATTGCCCTGTTTTTGTTTCCCCAAAAAGACTCTGGAAGTTCCATCATTCTGAATGTCAGCTCATTTAACTTAGAAACTAGCATACAAACTTGGTACTAACTTCTTCAATAAATTTCTACATACTTGTACTGACAATTGAAAATTCCCTCATCAATATGTGGATACAAAAGTTATTGACACAGTAGCTTAGTACAAAGGGCACTATACTTAGCTTCACTTTTTAAAGGAAAGGTGTAACAATACTTTCTGTGCAGCCTGCTCACTCAGTTTTTGAACTAAGACAGACATCTATCATGCATGTTAGATGCCTGCCTACACTTGTAATATATGAGCAGGACAAAAACTGTCTAACATACATTTAATACTAAACATTCAAATGAATAGCTAAAACCAAGGTGATGGATGATAATGGAGAAAAAAAAAAATATACCTCATAATTTACCTAAAAGTGTTTTTTTCTCTTCAAATAAGATTTTTTAAACTTTCACTTCTACAGGATAATGTTAAGAAGCTTTTGTGACATTAGCATTTACCATGAGATAGGAATATATTATATATATGTATATTAAATCTATGATTCTATGATTCTATGATTCTATATTTAATTAAAATATTTAATGCAATTTCATAACACAGTTAAAGTTTTGAGCAAAGGATGCCCATAGACCATGATAAAAACCCAAACCAAATTTAAAAAAATAAAAAAAACAACCAAACCAAAATGAAACACACCACCAATTACAAATGCAGAAAGAACACAAGCAGCCCAGAAATTTAAGCATATATATGTATTTATGCCACTGCATACTGATAGTTGTTGTATGTCTCAAGTCCTATTGTTAAAAGAGCTATGATTCTGAAAATATTTACCATACATCATTGCAATTACAGAAACAGTTGTAAGTTTTTAAGATGTCAGTAGTAAAAAATATCTTCCCTTACTAATTTTATGATTGTTTTTAATTTTATGGCTGGATAATAACAAAACAGAATTAAAAGTTCAAGCTCTTTATTAGGTTTATGTTCCAAATTACCTGATGTTTAATTCTAAAAGAATTCATCATAGTCATAGATACAACCTTATGTGTCTGCATTGTTATATGCAAGAACAATGAGCCCAAACTCAATTAAGTAATTATCTTTTCTTTTTATTTTTCTTTTAGTAAAAGGCAATAAATCATAAAATCTTAGAGTCCATCTTTCCCTCATAGGCAAGATACAATTATCTTTGAAGACCTTTCTTGCCAGAATTGTCATTAAGGTATGTACGTTCTAAGCCACAGAAAACATCGCGTTAAAACAAGATAAAAATGTCAATATTTAGGACACAGTTTAATTATTAAAATATAAACAATAACGTCATTATACTAAACACTCTGAATGCACATTCTACATGAATTCCCTACATGAGAGATTCAAGAGAGAAATAAAATATTTGTTTTCATTCACAGAGAATGCAGTGAACCTAAACACAAATCTAGTCAGGGTGGACCAGTCTTTCAGTACTAAGTTAGAATGAGAACTATGAGTCTGGACTACATCTTTGTATCATAGCAACTGCTATGCCATTTCAGCAAGTTATTGTTCTCCTTTTGAGACCAGAATTAAGTTCTCAAACCTGAACTAGCATTCTTTCATATGAATTGTAGAGGCAAAATAATTATCTATTATATACTGTCTTCATCTCTATCTAGCAAGTTTGGCAGACCTCCTGCACAAGTTTCCAGTAGTTACCTTGGAGGTGCTACTGAAGAAATTATATCTACTCTATAGAATAAGATATATTTTTCCCCCTCTTTTCTGACTAAATCTCAGAACTGAGATTTACAGATAAAACTAAAGAGAGAATGACTTGAAACACAATTCTGCAATATACAGTTGTCTCTGATGTGTCATTCTTTTCTTCACTGAGGAAAGTTAAGTTTGGAACAAAAAGAAAATTCATGAAATCAATCAAAGGTTGTGCTTATATTAAGTTCACCTGTGTGCAAAATGAACTATAAGAAGCTGATGAAATAATTCACATGGAAGTAATTCTACCCCTTGGTGACTTCTGGGTATAAACTAACCTAGAGACCTATTATCTTGTCCTTCCCCACAGTGTTGTCTACTCTTTTTAGAAACCAAGTATCATAACTTCAATTTGAAGGTATACTAAGAATGTACTGCTGCACCTGTATTAAGTTACCAGAACTTAGTAAATGTCTCATGGACAAACACCCAGTACCCATTTTTTTACTTCTGTAGACATCTTCATATGAAACAGTGTATACAGCAAGCATGGGTTTTTTATTAATGTTTTCCTCCAGTTTTTTTCAAAATAGTAAATTAACTGTAGCCAGCCTAATCCAGTAGTAACATTTTATGGCTTTCGAACAGGCTGCCCAGGGGGGTTGTGGAGTCTCCATCTCTGGAGACACTTAAGACCCGCCTGGATCTGTTCCTGAGAGACTTGGTCTAGATGATCCTGCTCAGGCAGGGGGTTTGGACTAGATGATCTTCTAGGTCCCTTCCAGCCCCTAATTTCTGTGATTCTATGATTCTGTGATTCTATGAGAGTTTGTCCAGGGTTGTTGTGGCTTTTTGTTCTGTTGTTTGTTTTTGTTTGGTTGGTTGGTTGGTTGTTGGATTTTTTTTTTTTGCTTTTATTTTACTTCATAGCTACATGTGGTATGCACTAATGGTAATACCACACTATGCATGAGGCATAGAGAGGTTGAGATTAATGAAACTGTCATATGCTTGCTACAAATCTTTATGTACTTTCACTACTACCACTCATAACTTTTATGTGCTGCCTACTACTCAGTGGGGATGCTTTAACCATGGCCTTCTTTGCAGTGGCAGGGGAACACTGGACAATTGTTTGTAAAATGGTTCAGACTAGCACATAGAAAAAGAGAGGGATGATGGTGCGGCCAGCTTGTCTCTTGATAACAGCAGCCTTCTGTGAAGGCTCTCAGGACGAAGGCTGTATTCAGAAGAGGTATTGGATTTTACAAGCTATCAGTTTCACATTATACTCTAGCCTCAGATCCTTGAAACATGCAATCACACATTGCTTCTATTGGGAATGTGTTACCCGAAGTAACATGAAATTATGCAAATGCAGGCAGTGTTTACATTTATGTATATAGCTGTAGGACATACACAACATTTCAATGTATACAAAACCAAACCATATATTTTTCTCTACCAGAATGTATATTTTCCCTTTTCTGAACCTGTTGTGGAGTAACTGAATTTGTACTAGAAAATAAATTGTTATTCCAGTAAAAAAGAGAAAAAAAAAAAACAACAAGTAGCCAGCAGCATCTATTCATTTGAGTGCTATTATTTCCTTGTTGTTTATCATTCAAACTGTATATTCCTACTGTTTAACCTGTCACATGTCTGTGTATCTGGTGACTGATGTAATCATTGTGCAGTCAATGTGCTCTCCCTGGCAATTATCTAACCCTCTAGTGTACTTTTCAGGATTGTGTTGTGAAGTAGTTTAACTGTTCTTCTTTCCAAATGATATTTGAAATCCCCCACTGTATCTTTAAGAACTGACAACACATATTTCCAGTCCCAGATCTTCTTGATCTCATTCAAGGCTTGTACAAAACCCTAACTTTCTAATCTACTTTCATAGCACTCATGAAATGAAAAACTTTCCTGGTTATGGTGAAAAATTTAAAGTATACCTTCTGTCAGGTCTATTGCAAAGAAACCTTTTTTACATAGTACGGTCCTTGCAATACTGCTGTTTCTTTCCATCTCTTTTTCATAGCAGATACAGATCAGCAATATATATCTGCTTTTAAGTTGATCTCTACACTACTTCATACATTCTTCCCTCTTTCCTGGGACTTACAACTTAAATCCGAAGAAAGAATGTAGTTATTTTATGATGTGGGGTCAACCCCACACAGCAACTAAGTACCAGACAGGCCAATGAGGTATTCAATCACATATATGTCATATTTTGTGTAAAGCTGAGGGATCATGAGGGTCAAACTCTCTTCTTCAATGAATCAGTTCTCCTGAATCAAGTTCCAGAATCTAGCTCCAGAATCAAGTTCCTGTCTTCCACAGAGTCCAGTCTGGAACTTTCCTAGTGCTTGCTCCATAGCATCAGTGGTGGTGGTTACGTAATTGTTATCAGGGAGGTTGGGTTTTACTTTTACTTTGTAAGTATTTATATGTATATTAATTTTATTATTATTATTATTTTCATTAAAGCTGTTTTGGTTTTCTAATTTCTCAGTCTCTCTCCCTTGCTCCCTTTCTCTTCCCCTTTGAGGAGGAAGAGGCGTTAACAAAGAGCATCTGTTATAGGTCTAGTGGGTGGCCCAGACCCCTAAACCTTGACAGCTCCATCCAGAGGCAAACTATATGAAATGCACAAATTCCTAATTAAGTGAAGACTTCTCCTCTTTACATACCACTTCTTTATGTACCATCTTCAGTTAAATTATTTATTCACAAAACTGATCCACATCTGCTTTAATGACAGTGGTGTCAGTTTCTCACATCTCAACCCCCAAGGCAGAGGGCTGCTTCTCCAAAGTTCCCTCTTGAATTTGTATAAAGTGAAAATTTTAATTCTTTTCAACAAATTCTCTGGTGACTTGGTGATGAACAATTATTCTCATACAAATTTGTTATATCGGTGGTTTTTCTGTCCATTTCTGTATCTAAGTGCCATATTGGACTGTGATTTGAAATGTTAATCTGCTTTTATCAGGTAAAATGAACTGATTTGAGAAATTTGATTAGTTGGGCATATGAAGATTAATACCATCTCATCTCAGGACTAGGAGATTCCTTGAAATATCTCACATTAGTAAGAAGGAGCAGATTTATCACACTGGCATCACACTCAATGACAGTGTGCAGTAGCGTATGTGCAATGATGCATTGAGTCTTTCTACAGTCCATGTCATGACAAAACAAACTGTTAGTGAGACTTAACTATAATGAAGTCCATTTAATTCTGTTTAATAGCATTATTTTTCTGCATAAAGGTATCTTGGCCACTGTGTATATTAATTTAATCTATTATGCATTATGTGAGCTCTATATCATGATGACTTCTGAAAGCTTTTGGTGGATTGAAGGGATTACAATATGAATCCTGACCTGAACATACACATCACAGAAAGAATTAAGTGAGGAGCTATGTCTTCTGTAGCTGTGTTGTCAGAATCAAAAACATTCTGTAATTTAGGTGTTTTCTGTTGGTCTATTAGCACCAGAATTTATATATTTGTTTTCCTGAATTTATCACTGCACTTGAACTAAGACAGCAAAATTAACTTTTCTGTATCTTTGTCCATTATCTTAATTAACAGACATTCTATCATTCCCTGTTTTCTTGAAGTTTTTTAAATTGCTACTTTCCTAGACTGGTATAAGATTTGAAGCAATGGAAAATTCATCAAGATCAGATATACTGAATATAATAGGAAAGCTACTTAAAAGGCAGACTGAAACTCCTGACTGATATTCTCAGGAGAGCTTATGCTCCCTAGATGTTTCCATTTTAAATGCGAATAATGTCACATACTCCACATACTCACTTGTGCTTTACAGGAATTTCTTTTTCTCTTTCTTTCTTTCTTTCTTTCTTTCTTTCTTTCTTTCTTTCTTTCTTTCTTTCTTTCTTTCTTTCTTTCTT
>JANHGL010002213.1:3877-15864 GCA_024611195.1 Ceyx melanurus
AAAAGAAAAGAAAAGAAAAGAAAAGAAAAGAAAAGAAAAGAAAAGAAAAGAAAAGAAAAGAAAAGAAAAGAAAGAAACTACCACATAGAGACTGTTAAAAATATAATCTCACTTCCGTTATAAAGTTTTTATTTCAGGGAACACAACTTCAGCTATGAATATTCACTCTGTTGCATTTATCATAAAGGAAATATATTATCTAGCCAGACTTGGCTTTGCTCCAGTGGTCTATAATTTTTTTTTTTCAAGTGAATCTTCTAAATCATAACAGAAACGTTTTTTTTTCAATAAACCAAAAATTCTGTAAATAATAATTCACTTTTACCTGTGACATTATGAGAGAAAATGACAGATAATAGTTTTCTGCAGTTCCCTCTCTTACCCAGAGAGTTTTTGAGAGCACACCAAAGCTTCAGAAACTGTATCAAATGCTCTGGGAAGATTTACAAGTTGTTGTGAGGTGTTATTTTTCACTTTTGTTTGAAGCTGTTGGCTTTCCTGGTGGTTGTTGAAATTTATATTCATTCTAAACAGCACCTGATATCCAAAATATTTCATACTGCTCAAATAAAAATAATCACGTTGTTTATTGTCTGGTTCTATTTAACAGAAAGAATATAGCCAGATTTTCAGGACTGTGTGACCTGATTTTATATAGGCAGCTACTTAATTTTGCAAACGCAAATGTCAATGATTTAAAACTTTGTCTCAGAACATCTACTACACAGCTCATGATGTCTCATTTTGAAGCTCGAAGTAGTTTTCTTGATCAGCTCTCTTAAAACCGTATGAGCCACTTACACAAAGTTTTGGACCTAGTAAAAAACTTGGGCGGAGCATCATGATCCTCAGGCAAGGCTAAGCTTTTTGGCTAGTCGTTATGAGACCAAGGACTTCAAAAATTTTCTTACCCAGCATTTCTTGCTTGTGTTGCTGGTGGGTGCCTGCAACTCTAAAGGAAGATTTTAAAGGGGAAAAGAATGCAGAAAACCTGAAATAATGTAAATGAGTAGCTGAGATACAGACCTTGAAAAATGTCTGGTTAGTTCTGAAAAATGGAGTTAAATACCCAGCTCCCCTTCAGGGCCTGATATGTAGTTTCTCCTTAAAAACTCCATTTGACCAGGTGCTAATCTAATCAAGTCCTAGAGACATCCATGTTCTAAGGAAAAATACTCATGCATTTACAACAGAAACTTAAATCATTTTTTTCTTTTTAGTTTAAATGCAGAAAGTTCCCACAGCAAACTGGACTGGACTCTTTGATGCCGTATCTTTCTGTCCATTGTCATCTTTTAATATCTCATTATCTCAGATGGGGACAATATTTTAAGAGCTTATAGGTGTGTCTAGGACTACGTATCATTCACAGACCACTCTTCTCAGTGTCAGACTTTTAACTATTGTCTTAGTGTGATGCTAGTGCAGATGCATCACTGAAGTAAGAAGTTAAACATGTCTCCAAATCTATAAATAAACAAATGTCTGGGAGACAGCAGAAAATCTACATGTATTCATTAAAATTCCATGGTACTTTGCACAAGAGGAATGCTAATCCCTGAGCCTAAACTGAGACCCAATCCCACGGAACCTTAAAATATGCTTAAAGTGGAGTAAGACTACTTACAACGCTCAATTTATGGACCTAGGTGACTCAAGAGTATTCTGCCTATCTGAAAGAAATGCTGCTTGTTTTTCCACTAGCTGCATTATTCTTTCTTCTCTCCTCTCACTTTGGCTTTGCAGTAAATTGCTAGGAACTCATTCCATATATTCCATATTTCAGCAGCATTTTGCGCACAAAGGAAAGGACCAGGACAACAGTATGTGATGCACTCAGAAAATTATTTTCCTTTTTCCCCCCTTGCTAAACCTGTTTGAGTTTTTCAACTGCTTGATCTAAAAGCAAAAAGAAAGGGGGAAATAAAATGGAACACAATCTAAAAAACAGTTGGCTTGAATCTGAAAACACAAATGAGTTTCTCTTGACTCATAAAAGTAGTCATATTGATTTTAAAAGGCACTATGTGTAGTGCATTTCCAGGGCATGTAAGAATCCTCTTTACACATTACAAATATTTACAATGAGGTCAGTGTTGGTAATTTTGGAGTAGTAATCTCAAAGGCCAGGGGGACATGTAGGAAGAGAAAAAATTCCTTCTCTGTCTAAAGATCCTTCTTTATATAAATACTTTACTATTCCATAAACAGTACCAGTAGTCTCAAGGGAAAAAAAAAAGTACCAAACCCACAATACTGCATGATTCAGAGCAGTAAAGTTGTGAATTACCTTTCTGTGGATGAAGATCTAGACTGTTTTCAGTAGAGTCTGACAACCCTGAAAGTAAAAAAAAAAACAGAATAAGACCCTTTCAAAAAAAAAATTTAGAATACATAAATGAATTCCAGATCCTATGAACCTTCCAGAATGCATCTATCTTTGTCTTTGTATAAATAATTAGCAAAGCAGTTTTCTGTTTATATCCAGCCTAGTTAGATAGAGCTGGTTGTGTGGGGAAGAAACTGCTGTGTTCTTAATGCAAGCCAAGCACATCCTATAAATTCTAGAGTCCAAGAAAAAATTTATCTTGGCAACAGGTCTGCTTGAGAAACCAGCATGTGGGACATGGGATGCTGTGGTCCATGTAAAAACCTCTGGTTAACAAGTTTTTTTCCTTAAGCATCTGTCCTTCTTAGCACTTTTCCTTCTCCTCCTCCCTATTCATTCCACAGAACTTACTCTATGTAGTCACATTTTCCTAGCCCTGAATGCTCTGCATGCTATATATCCTCTTAATACATACATTATGGTATGTGTTTGGTTTTGCCGTTAGAACAGATAAACGTATTTTCAGCATGGATTTCCTCATGAGCTGAAAAACAGAGTCATGTGGGGTGTTTTTAATATCTTGTTGGCTTCGATATTCAGAACATTTGGCCCCAGGTAGTCTTGATTTACATACCGTGCCCCTTATCTTTTTTATTATTGGCAATTGAATATTCACATTTCACTGTTGCTAATCCTGACCCCTATTTGTTTCACACATTATTTTTTTTACTCTGTGGTGGTATTTTTTTTCTGGCATTTTTATTCGTAATATCAATCAAATAGTTACTTGGTTAACATTGTCCCCTTTGTTGACAGCAAAAATGTCTTAAAATTAGTAATGGTCTGTCCCCTTCTATTTCTTACAGACAGGTAAATTATTACAGAAAATAACCATGGCTTAAGGAGGTGCACCAGTTTCCACTTTGAGCACCTATATATAAGTATTCAAATATTTATTTCCTTTTGCTTTCTATCCTTTACATTTCAAGCTGAACTTTGTAGTGTTCACCTTTGCTCCAAGAAGTCTTTCTAAAAGTCAAAGCAAGATGTGAGCTAGAAACATATATTTTAATTTTTAACCACAACAAAAGTTTCATCCAAAACAACTAGCTGTAGATACCTTAAATATGGCATGGAGCAACTTTCCAAGAATCTTTCCTTCCACCCCAACAGAGAAATCTAATTCAAACAGTGTCTCAATCCAGATTTTCACAGCTGTTTTCAGATGGCATTGAGTGCAGAACCAGAGAAGACTCTGCTGAAAATGTCCACAGGTGTGACAGTTGCCAAGTGGGAAATGAACAGGAGTGTAACAGGAAAGGAATCCTGTACCTCTCTTGATTACCCTCTGCAGTGTTCAATGATCATATGGACTTCATGGTATTGTGATTAAGAGTTAGTAACCAACAAATCTTACACTGGTAGTGTTCATGCTTTGGAAAATAATAGTCAGATATAGTCACTAAAGATCATCTCATGTGCTCTTTGACAGGACACTTCTATTCATGTTAAGTCTTTCTACTTGCAATGCATGCTTGACTGCCATACCAATACATGCTGATGCAACAGGTTTCATGTAGGTGCAACCATCTGTCCGTATGCCGGGTATTAAAGGAGTGAGATGTCTAAAAACATCTACAAAGAGAAAACACGATGAAGTGCTGCAGAGATCAGTGGTTGCATCCAGCAAAGTCCAGTAAAAGTGTATTAAAAGTACCCTGTAGAGAGTACATGTGTTGACAAGTGATATTAAAATGGATGGCAGTGAAAGTAGAATGGCACTGCAGAGCTCTCTGAAATGTAGAGGTACCTTTGTTCCACTGACAGAGAAACTGCACTTCTGTGTGATAGTCTGTTAAATATTTTGGGTGGCTTATTTAACTTCTGTACCCATGATACCCAGAAGGGGGATCTTGTTGGTGACTGAGATGGAAAAAAAATAGGCTGTAGATTTCAAGTACATCTCTTGGTCTGTTTTTGAAGTCAATGGGAGAGTTTCACAGATTCACAGTTATTAGGGGTGTGATGTTTATTTGTCTTATAGAATCATAGAATCATTCTGGTTCGGAAAGACCTTTGGGATCATCAAGCCCAACCATTAACCCTAGTCTGAGTTAAACCATGTCCCTCAAAATCACATCCAAACAACCCTTCAACACATTCAGAGATGGTAACTCAACCCCATCTCTGGGCAGCCTGTTCCAGTGTCTTGTTACTCTTTTGGTGAATTTTTTTTCCTTAATCTCCAATCTAAACATGCCCTCTACAGCTTGTATCCATCCCTTCTTGTTCTATCACTAATTACCTGTGAATAGACACCAGCGACCTCTCTACAATGTCCTTTCAGGTAGTTGTAGAGAATTATGAGGTCTTCCCTTAGCCTCCTCTTCTTCAAACTAATGAGTTTGAAGTTTCTAATCCTTCAGTTGCTCTTCATAATATTTATTTTCCATGCCCTTCACCAACTTCATTGTCATCCTCTTCTTAAAGCTGCAGGAGTACTGAGAGAATATTGGTGGGTTTTTTTCTGGTGGGAAGACACCATACATCTATGAAGCTAAAAGTTAATATAATCTCAAAGGCATCAGTTTAAACCTTGCAGTGGAACTTTGTCATGTTCTTCTTTGGGTAGCTGAGATAACTGTTATGGCCTTGATCCATTAAATACCTTCCCAAACCAAAAAAACAGCCCACTGATATCAGTTACATAGTTTCTGTCTATGCACAGATCAGATTACAAGACTGGAACCCTGTAGTGGTCGTCAAACAAGGCCATATGGTGGTCTTATATAAGACCTCTTACTCAGCCTAGTTGAAATCAATAGGGCTGTTTGGTGAAAAAAATTACTCACAGATAAGGAATTTCCAGTCTGACCTTTCATGTTCCACATGTTTGTGTATATTATTATTGAAAATGTAATTTTGTATTTTATAGCTTGAATCATATAGAATCAGCATAATTTATGCAGGATCCCACATGCCTGTTAAGTAATCAGAATGTTTTTCACAAGGAGAAAGTGTATATAAAGACAGATCTGAGATATCTATATGTGTATTCGTGCAATGAGCAGAACAAATTTACTGAGAATAACATACTGGAAAGAAAACTCTCTAGCTGTGACATTTTCCTTCACTTTTCAGCACACACAATTTTTTTATTTTTTTTTTTTATTATTATGTTTTCAGTAATTAAGAGTGTTTGGGAAACTCACCTCATTCCTCTCTGTTTTTCACTAATCATGACACCACAGTTTTCTGGGTTGCCCTGTTTTTTCAAAAAGGCCAGGCTCCCTGGTGTAAAACAACACAAGAGAGCTAGCAAACCACCTGTGTTTGTGAGCACACAGCAAACCAAGCTGATGTTTGGGCTGCACGACAGCTGAGATGTTGCATTGTGTTTGTTTAGGTCGGTGTGTGGAAAGCCAGACCCCTCCCAGACCTCCTGTCATTGCAGCCATGATTAACACATCACCTGCCTGGGGACTCAGCACAAGCTGTACCCACTCTGCAGGGCAGCCGCCACTCTTCCATCCAGGGGGAGATAGGTCCATGGTTTTCCAGCACACGACATGAATGTGATCTGACACATCAAACTGAAATGACAACTAAGCCATTTCTCTTTGCTTATATTATAGCTTCCTCCTTATCTCTGCATATATCACACAAGTGACAGCTCCCAGACCTGGGATAGCCCTTGTGTCAAAGTCTTGTTTCTCACCACCATAGAGAAAGTGTGCTTAAGTGTTTTATTCCTGTTCCTTGAGAAAGGATCTATTTATTGCCCATGTATTTGAAGTGTGCATACATATATTCAAGTAAGAACCAATGTACGTTCACTGACGAAATGTAAATCTCACTCTACACAGCCCATGGAAAACATCTGCAGATTTTAATTAAACTCATGCATTACAGCCAGGGCTAGAGCCCAAATCTTTGAAAGAGCAATGGCAAAGTGACAGACAGAAGTGTATGCAGAGCTATAGCCTAACACATTAAAATGTCCTAAGAGTCTATATACACAAAGAACATGCACACGCAACTGCATTGGCAGAGTACTGATATACACATTGAAGAAAGTACTCAAGGCTTTCGGAAGATTGACATTTTCTATCCTTTGCTGTGTTGTCTACAAATATCTCTATTTATTTTATGTTCCTGCTATTTGGCATGTGATGATATGCACAAATTATCTTGGCAGGAAAGATACTGGAAAAACAAAACAAAACAAACTAAAACCAAAAAAAAACACAAAAAAAACCAAAAAAACCCAAAAACAAACAAAAAACACACACAAAAAAAAAGCTTGAGGAATAACACTGATCACAATTATTTTTTAAGATTTGCACCAAACAAAATGGCAGAGCACAATCTTCCAGCTTCAGCACTAGAATATAGATGCATGCAAAATTGTATATTATTATTACAGAGAGCCTTGTATCCTTCTCTGTGTTTCTCTTTGCAACCATAAGATGAGGGGGTGATCACCAGTGGGAAATGAACAGTCACTATGGTATCAGACTGGGCTGGAATCTGTCATACTTGGAAACCAGTGTGAATAAGAAAGGCACATTAAAGTTCTGATTGCATAAAATGATCCCCAGATAAGAATAAAACAAGACCACTCAGTTCTTGGCATGTATTTTAAAGTATTTCGGCACCTCACATAGCTTAGTGTTAAACATCTTAAAATTTTTCAGTTGTCTTTTTATTTGGTTGGGTTTCCTTTTTTTTTTTTTTTTAATAAGGAAAACTAAAAAAAAAAAAAACAAATATATTTGTGAGTTGCCCGGGACTCCCTCTAAATATTCAGTGATTTATTAGTGGTAATTTACAGTAAATCCAGCCTTACAATGCCATGATCCTCAGGAACTGAGTCCTTTCTAATGTATGGCCTTTGTTCCAAGTTATTCCTATGGAGGAGGTACAGTCCCTTCCAGAATACACTACAAGCAAGCAAGCCCTAGCACAATTTTAGGTCATTATATTAAATATATTTTTACTTATAACAGATTGGAACTAAGATAGTATTTGTTAGTATAGGAAGATGTTGTAATGGTTTGATCTAGAAAACATCATTATACTTGATTGAGGTACAGTTATTTTAGAAGAGGTTAATGATACATTCCTTTCCCTCCCACCCCAAAGTGACAAATTGTAAAGTCAATTAATCAAAGCAGGAGTTAAGGTCACCTTGACACACACTTTTCTGTCAGCCTTGTTGATCTCAACAGAGTGGCGAGTGACTACAGAGCACCAGGTGATCCATAGGGCAGGTCAGAGATGAGCATTTTACTCTGAATTCTCTGAATGGTGATGTCTGTTGGAGTGGTCTTTGTAATGGTGTCACACAACAGGTCTTCCAGTCAGAGCTAACTTCCCTAGTAAGGAAACCATAGTTTTAGCAACAATGGTCAGACTTTTACCTGTTTACGTGTGCCTTTTGTGGCCATACTGATTTCAAGCACCTGTGACCTTAGATGCTTGAGACAAAGGAAGTGATGTCCAAATGAAGGTATTTGCAGATTTTCCATGGAAAGCTTCCCTCAGCTGCATCAACATGAAGTTTGCTCTTGGCACCAATATGGCTGCAATTCTCCTGGATTTGCCAGTGTCGACAATTCCAGTGCTGTATAACTTTGATGTGTAGAAATGGTTAAAACCAGGGTTTCTCCCCAGAATGCATGCGTATATGGCAAAATGCAGTTTGAACTTTACTTACATACATTTGACCACAAACCAGGAACCTAAAAGAAGCGAGAAAGTATCCCAGCAAGTCTAGCATCTCTCCTTAGGCTGATCTTAGCACACCAAGCCCAGCCTGGCATCTCTTCTTAGCATTCTTAGTACACCTTATCATGGTCTGTTGGTAGAATTTCTAAGGGTTTTCATGAATTTAGAATCAAGATGTTGTCTGCAGCCTAGAGCCTTGAACTGACTCTTAGTGACTGTCATATATGAAATGGTATCACCACCTTTGGAAACTCCATCATGTCTTTTTGGAGATGCAGAGGTACTACCATAAAAATGTTACAAAACTTAGCTTTATTTGACAGGGATTTTGTTTTATACTGCTTATAAGAAATATCGAAATGTGTGGAATTCAACTCACCTACCTTTAACTACCTAAAATTTAGTTCCTATCATCACATTCCCTCTACAGATATAAAAGAGCAGGAAACAAAGAGCAGTACAGTAGAGTTGGTGTCCTGATTTCAGACTGGGGACCAGACCAACTCCTTTTTGTCTGAAAAGAGGTTTCTCCATGAGGGCAGGACTATCTCAATGCATTGTTGCTGTCTTGCCTTCTCTCATTGATATTCTGAATTGCTAATTTTTATTCAAAGGTTTCATGTGTAGAAGTATTAGAAATAGAAAGCAGTTTGGGAAATAGAAGACAAGGGATGATTTTACTTCTATGCTGTTTTTTTCTTCATGAAGGAAATTAGGAGGAAACAAGGATCATCATGGAGCAAGGCTTCTATTCTTGTGCAAGAAAGCGCCTATTTGATCCTATTATCCCTATTGAAGGGAGAGTGTACTTGAGACAACCTTTGCTTTATTTTCTCAACGTCTTCAGCGCCACTTCGGTAGCAAGGGACCAAGCTTCATCAACATTGTTGTTTGAGACTTGTTTATCCCAAACCATCAGTGTTTGTTTGCACAAAATTGTAACAAACTATATACTGTATTCCAAGGATCACAGTTGAAAAAATAATTTCACTATTTCTGGACAGAAAAAAAAAATTAAAATCTATCATTCATTAAAATATCTATCTGCCACAAGTAACTTCATTACAGATATTCTCCACAATATCTTTCTTTACGTGTGAATGTTTTAGAAGCAGAAGCAGATTTTTGAAAAAGTCTAGAGGGATTAAAAAAAAAAGTAAAGTAACCTAATTTTGCAGTGTCTGGGGAAATCCTTAGCCTTGAGTTGATGCCTGTCTCTGCTCTGCTGCAAGTCAGATCTGTACTTGTCTTCCTCAAGCTGACATCCAACCCCATGTCTCCAAAAACATTCAGTACTGTTGATGTTGTTTTATAACTGATTCAGGGATTAGGACTGATCCTCTCGTTTTGGGTAGATTACTGAACTACCAGTTTATGCAAAGTATAAACCCTGGCTGTATTCCCAAGCCACCCCACCCTGCCTCATTCCTTCTCACTTTCTGTCCCAGCTCACAAAAAAAAAAAAAAAAAATTATGCTCTCAGAGAAATTACATTGGTCTGGGACAAACATGGAAAAGCCACCCAGGAAAGTGGCTGCAAGGTTGGCTTCAAACACTGCTCATGGACTTGCCCACACCTCTTACTCACACAGCAAAATTACCACATTCCTCCAACGGGCAAGGATTCACTCCTCCTGAAGCACAATTCTTTGAAATTCTAGTCCTGGAAATATTTAATCACATGTAGGTTAATAAAGGAAGATAGATGGAGAGCCAGGCTGTAAATCAATGGCACAGTTTGAATGATCATTCTCACAAGAACAATGCCAACTCCACCAGTGGGATTTAAGCAGAGAGATTAACCCTGGGTGCTCATCTAGAAGCAACTCTCACAGCTTTGGGGTGAAAGGAAGGAAGTAGAAGTGAAAGGTCCTTTTTCCACAGTCCCATAGTTCTTCTTTTAGGCACTGGAACAGGATGCCCAGAGAGCTGGTGGAGTCACCATCCCTGGAGGTGTTTAAAAACCGAATAGATGTAGCATTTGAGGCTGTGATCTAGTGGATAGAGGGATGTCAGGATGAAGATTGGACTTGATGATCCTAGAGGTCCTTTCCAATCATAATGATTCTATGATTCTTTGGGTCATAACAGTGGAAAAGCATTGAAAGTGTCCTGTCAAAATATCCAAGTTCTACATTCAAACCAACCAGGCACATCTAACTATATGTATGAGAAGTTCTCCATCACTCCGTTCAGGCAAAGAAATACTCATTTTTGCACCTAGGAAAATGCAGGGAAGGATAGGATTTACATAGCTAAAGACTTAGAAAGCTAAATCACAGGAGGTTATGATCTAATACCTCTAACTCCCCTCCACTCTGGTAAATCTGTATGTTTTCTCTTTTTCCTCTTATTTTTTCAGTTAGCACTTCCATTGATAAAATTAATAAATGCCACAGAAGCCAATAAATAGTTTGAGGGCAATCAACAAAGCCCATATTTTCTCACAAGCTTTCATGGGACTAGTTGAAATTTTGCTCCCTTTTTGTTGGGATGACATTTGACTTTGCAGTTGTTCAGTGACTGACATGTTGAGATTATTAACAACCCCCAGCCACATGGACATATCTAAAGCAAAGATGGTTCATGGTTCCACTATTGCTGATTTCACAGGGAGCTTGTTAATGCTTTTATTCTTTGTGTACTTCAGGCCAAATGGTAATTGTGTTCGTTTATACAAAAAGTCAATCCCTGTCTACTAGAGCTTGTATTTCACACGCAGACACATATATTAAACATCAGAAATCTAGATTCAGGAAGAGCAACAACAATAAGTTAATTTTTGAAATAATTCAGTAATTTTAAGCTTAGCTTCTTCATTCACTTCATTCTACCCAACTTATCCACAACACAGCCCTACCAGCTCCAAGGAGACTCTGCTGTAGGTGAGACAAGTATAGGACCTGCCAGAACTGCACAAACTGCACCTGCCCCCAACAGAAGTGACACCAGGTCAGCACACCAAACCACTCTGTATTTATCAGAGTAAATGCCCAAATAGTTTTTAAGGCTTGGGAAAGGTTTATTCTGCACATCACCTCTTTTCACCTACAGGTCTCAACTCTTTAGTTAGCAGTAGGTGAGCTTCACTCCTTAGTTGAGATCCTCAGACTTCCAAAATGTTTATTTGCTTTATCTGGCTTTTTATTCCCCCAATTTCAACCTTTCTCACTGAAAATAATGGACAGAGATATTAAATGGAATAAGTAATTGCTTGATAGCTCCTTGATAACTCTTTAAAGTGCTGTGTGGCTGCTGATGTGTGTTTGTGCTGGCATCACAGAGTGGAGCCCTGGGAATAAGGAATCTGATTTCAGAGAAACAAGAGCCAGCTTCAAAGAAGTGAGCAACTCTCCCCAGCTGATAGAACTTTTACTGAAGGAAAACAACAATGAAGTAAAAAACACATCAGCAATATCTCCCATTACTCCCCTGCAATCCTTTTCAAAACTTCTCATTTATCTGATTATGTACTTCCGTTTCTAAACTATCCCTTGTGGTGGCTTTACCTTTTCTGTTAGTTTAGGTGTTTGATTGTAAATTCCAGTGTGAGACCACATTACTTCAAAGCATGTTATATTAGTTTTTTAAAATGAGGAGAACCTCCTGTAATTGCAATATATCCTTGGAGGTGTCTCCAGAATGAGAAACCAATCTGAGGTCTGTTAGACAACTTTTTTTTTATTATTTTTTTCGATATAAACTAAAAGAGCATTATCCTCTAATAATGATCTAGTCCACAGTTTTTGCTCACTGATGCTATGGTATTTAATAACATCTAATCTAGTTTGGTCATATTTATCCAAGGATTAGATGGTTGAAATAAATACTTTGGCCACTGAAGTATGTGTTTGACGTTTCAATAAAAGGCTGAAAAACGCAGAGTGCAAGAAGGTATGTGGAAAACTTGTTTAATTTTTAATCTACT
>JANHGL010002214.1:0-37365 GCA_024611195.1 Ceyx melanurus
TGCCCCAGGCGGGCGGAGCAAGCTGCGTCGACGGGGGCGCCGACGCAGCGCGCCCGCGCCGAAGGCGGGAAGAGCCGGTCATCTGCCGCCAGCGAGAGGCGCCATCTTGGCCGGTGGCCGCTCTCAGCGAGGCCGCCGCGGTGCCGGGGAGCGGTCGGGATGCAGCCGGGATGCAGGGGAGCTCCGAGCCGCTCTGCACCCCTGGAGAGAGGCTGCTTTTGGACGGGAGATGCTGCCGAGAGACGCGGATGCTGCCCTGGGTCGGCCGGGCTGCCCTTCTGGTTGTTTAGAGGCGTGTGAAAGGGCTGGCAGACGTGTGGAGTTACTTTAGTTCTTCGTGTGGCTGTGAAGCCGTGCTTGTTTGGAAGGTATTAAACGTTGTGTTGGGTTTTTTTGCTTGTTTTGTGATTTATTTATTTATTTTTTGTTTGTCTTTATTTTTTTCTCTTTGTGTTTTGTGCTTTTTTTGTTGTTTATTTTTCTTTTTAATTCTGGTGGTGTTTTTAATTCTCATTCTAGGCGGTGTCCATTTTAATTAATCTTTTACAGAGTCCCGTTTAATTTGCTTTGTAATATGGGTGGAAAAGTGGTATATTCAGATCCCACAAAGCTTAGCAATTGTCCAGCAGTCCCTGGGCTGCCTCCTGGGGCTGGAAAAGCTTTGGCTGCTTTTACACACAGAGAAAAGCAGAGCATGGTCCTAATCTACCCCTGAGATGCTTGGAGAGAACTCACTCAAGTTAGTTTCTGGGCAAAGGGAGATCCTGACCCATGGGACCGAGTGTTGGCTTGGTCTGGGAGGTGTTTCCAGTGCTGTGTGTGATGTTCTAATGCACTGATGATAAACCAGCTTCTGTACAGTGTGATGAGGGCACTGCTGGCTTCCCCTGATCTTTGGGAACAAACAGCTGGGTGAGGGAAAAAAAAAGAGCCAGATTTGTGTTCTCTGGCTGCTGGTGGTTCCATCAGCTTTTGTGTTTGCCCTTTGGGTTGGTTATTTGGGGGGTTAAGGTTGTGGAAGCTCTTAATGCCCTCAAAGCTCCTTTTTCACTTTGCATGAACACTGTGTTTGCCTTGTGAAATCAGTTATTTCATCTAGAAATGAGCTCCTCACAGGAGACAGATCCCTGGAGCCTTCTCAGTGCCCCTCTAACAAGGTGCTGCTTGTGTCTGTTTCCCTGTGGTGCTTACTGAAGTGCTTTTTCTGATCCCTCTCCCTTCAAGGTGCAGCAGATGGGGTCTCCAGGTGCTTTGTCCCCTTCCTCCTGCCTGCCAAGAGTTGCTGAGCACCACCAGGAGAGATACAGGTGAGACTGGCTGGGGGAGTTGTGCTTGGGAGTTGGACGGTGTGTGGGAATGGCAGAATTAACAGGAAGGTGAGGGATGCAGCTATGGAAGAGCTTCTGGAGGTCAGTGCTTCTCAGTACCTGGTTGGCATCATTTTGGTGACATGTTGATCAGTTTAAACCTTGGATCAGTCTGGGGCTGTAAAGGAAATGGACCTGTAGCATCAGTGCTTCCCAGCTGTCTCTCTTGGTTTGTCTCTGTGCACAACCTGTCTCTCTTGGTCTGTCCACCCCAGCAGCAGTAGGGGTGCTCCCCTGGATGCCCCTGAGCTCTGCCTTCCTGGGATTGATGCTCTCAAACTGGGAGCACTCGTTGTGGGAAGGCAGTAGGTCAGTTTTATGAGCTAGACCCTGAAATGTGGAGTGATTGCAGATGTTAAAATGCACTGGGTTTGCAGTTCAGGGATTTCTGTTATTACCAACTGACCTTTAGGTCGAGGCACACATAATTTGGCTGCTAATCCTCAGTGCCAGATGGAATTCTTTTCCATTTTGAAATGACAGAAGTAAGGAGTCATTAGGCTGAGGAAAAGAAACACGCAAGGGGGGAGAGATGGGCGTTTGGAAATCAGCAAAAGGTCATGGAAATTCTGGTGTCTTCCTCCTCCTTCTCCCACTCAGCTCTTCTGTTGGGATGAATTGTGCCTGGGTTCAACTGTCCACATGTCCAGGTTGGGTGAAAAATTGAGGAAAGCTCATTTTAGTGTGTTACTTTGGTGCTGAAAGAAATCTACAAGTGGGGCTGAAAGTGACCTGTGTGTGAACTCTGTGATGCTGAACTCAGGTACCTGCTGCAGCTCTGAATTTCTTTTCCAACACACTCTAGAATAAGCCTATTTGGGAATCACTTTGCGTGGTGTGCATTTAGGTGTTGGTTTTTCCCCCTGTAGAAACAATGCTATCTCCTTATTAATATTTTTTTTATGACTACTGAGAAGAGTTTGACTCTTCATCATGACTCTCCACAGCATTCCTTGAGTGTCCTCCTTGCTGGTGGCACCATAATGTCCTTCAAACATTTCTTAGTGGTCATAAGCTTAGTCTCCTGACCATCCTGCTAGCCCTTTGCTGGATCACCTCCAGATTTCCTATTTATCTTTTGAGCTGGAGTGCCTGCATCTGCCCCAAGCTTGCGTGGCCACCTCCCCCTGCTAAGCACAGAGCATTAACGATTCCCTGGCTCTCTTGTGCCCCTCCTTGTGTGTCCTGGTGTGAGGTTTGCCCTCTGCAAGGAGTGTGCACATGCAGTTTATTTGCAGCTTGGCTTTCAGTGGGATTGCCCACTGAAGGGACACTCTGCCCCAGGAATATTCTTGCTCTGGTCCTCTGTTTGGGCTGCTGGAGTGTGTTGTGCCTGGAGCTGGCCTTGAAGTTACCCCAGCAAGTCAATAGGCTGTGCAAAATGACCACTTGAAATTCCATAGCATAATAAAGTTGTTTGCTGCCTGCCCCAGAAAGATGTGATCAGAAGAATCAGGTCCTTTGCCAAAAGGCTCCCTTTGCCTTCCTAGGATCCTGCAGAACTGATTTCTGGAATAATCAGGTATTTTATTTTACAGGCACATGCTTTCTGCCTGGCTTTGTTCTGAGTAGGCTATTCAGGTAGTTCTCAGCTATTTCAACTTGCTGCTTGACTTCAAAAGGAGGCACATCTGCTGTGTGATGCTCCTGAGATGTTCCTGTGCCAGCCCTCAGGTGCTGCTTCAATCATGGCACGGGGGTGCAGACAGTCTATCCCCAGGTTCAGAGTGTGTTACCTGCCTTAACCTTGTCTTCCTCTAGCTAGAGACCTGATCTTTTATTTTTTTTTCTAAGTTCCCTTGCTCACAGACTCTTTGTGCTGCTGCTCCTCTCATGGCAGGTTTCAGTTTTCCTTTGATTTGACCTTCATTTCTGGATAATCATCTCCATCAGGTTGGTGGGCATGTACTCTCCATCCTTCCCCCAGTCTATTGTGCATCTATTAGAATATTGATTTGCTGAGAGTGAAGTATAAAAAATCAATACCCCATTAAGTGGAGTAGAGTGACAATATTCCAAGGCTTGTCAAGTTCAAAGACTAGTGTCTAGACACTAAGGTGGTGGGTTGGAGCCCCACGTGGTCTTGGCTGAGCAGAGAATGTAAAACACACATGTCCTCTCAGGGTCTGCTCATGAAAAACAACCACATTTTCAAGTGTTGATAATGCAGAAAGGAACCTGGATTTCTTGTGACACCTGCAGTTTATTGTTTTCAGTGGTAAACTGGTAGAATATTAATAATTTTGCAGTGTATTTAGGCAGGATGTCTAGGATATATAAACATAAGCAATCTACTGCATACCAGTGTTTGCTCTTAAGTGGAAAGGCCAGGTATCAAGATAATTTTTATTATAATATTATTATTATTGTCAGTATGAGGTGCCTACCACACAGGTGATGAACACAGCTCCCCTGCTTACCCCTTGTTCCCTACACAGAAGTCTGCCATTTGAAGATGAGGATTCAAACTCCTGATTTTCCTCTTTGGGAAGCATTCTCAAAGCAGTCTGCAGTCCCTTTGGAGATTCAGTACTGTGGAGAAATATCTGACTGTGAGAAATATCTGAAATATCTGACCTCACCCAAGGTTCCTCTCCCTGCACTAGGTGGCTGCTACTGTCCTACAGCAACAAATACATTGCTATTCTCTGCTGATTCCTTACCTTTGAACCAAGTTGGTCTGTTTCCAGCTCAATTCATTGATGGTTCCCAGCCTGCAAGGTGCATTAAAGCCCTTGAGGAGCTGGGAGCTGGAGCTGGAGGGAGGGGGCAGGCTCTGGGATTGGGCTGGCCCTGGCTCAGTTTGGAAGCAGGACTTCTGAGGGTCATTCCTGAGCCCGGGGCCGGCTCCTGCCTGCTCAGACTGGCTCCTGCTGTGTGCTAATGAGCTGCCTAAACCTTCCCGAAGTGAGGGGATGCTGGAATGACACATCGTGTTTGTAAATCCCGAGCAAGAGAAGCTGAAGATCAGTTGAAATCTGCTGTGGCTGCACTGAGAGGACTGACCTTGGGAAATGCTGTGTTTGAATAACAGAGTTTATCAAAACATCTCCCGGTGCTTTGCAGAAAGAGATGAACTTTTGTTTCCTTTCTTGTCCAGATAAGAAGAGTGCTGCAGGAACAGCTGAAGGGAGTTAAGTGGTGGTTGAGCTATTGTTCTTGGCTCTCAGGGGCCCTGCCTTTCAGCCCCCTGCACTGCTGTTGCAGCATTGATTAGGTAATAGGAGCCATCAATCTCTTTGCCAATACACAGGCACTCACCAAGTACTGACGTTCGTGTGAGGCAAGAACTTAGAGAACTCAGCATTTTGTCACATCCTCAGATGTAAACAGAAGGTTAGAACAACAACAGGAAGAATTTGCATCTTGCCATGCTAATTATTCCCTGATTAATAGCAACGTATCTCAGTGAAAATTAGTCTCAGGACATATTTCGGTGATTTATCTTCACTGCTGTGAAGTATTTTGGCCTAACAGCAGTGGGTGAGCCACTTCCAAGGCTAGGTGGACTCCCATGCTCTGGTTAAAATGGCATTAATGTTTTGCAGGGAATCTGTCCTGAGAGGGTTATTTTGGTTGTGTTAACAGAGAATGCTGTAGAGCCACATGCCAGTTAATAGAGTCCCATGTAACAATATTTCTTCAAAAGAAACTCATTACTGAGACACAGAACTGCCTCACAGGCTGAAGGAATTTCTTCCCTTTGAAGTGCACATCAGATTTCTTCTCTGCTCCCCATCTGCCTTATAGGAATAAAAAAAAAGTTCATTGGACATCAGTGACCTCTGGCAAGTCTTTTGTAGACACAGAAAATACATTTGCAAAGCATTCAGGTCTTTTCTGGGCTGCATCTGTAAAGGGCAGGTGGAGGGGATGGAAGGCAGTGTTTCAAATGGATGTGTTGGCACCACAGTGTGCCTGGCAAAGCTGTGCTGCAGACTTTGTAGCTTCACTTTTGCCAGGGACAGAGCTGGATGTTTTGGCAGTGGCTGGCAAGGGGTGGATGAAGCTGAGTGTCCATGTAGCTTTGCTGGGCTGGCTTTCACAAAGGTGGTGCTTGGGAGTTCCTTTGACCTTCACAGGGTGGTGTTGGGGCACAGTAGCTTTGTGTCTGTACCAGCCTGTGCTTCTAGTGGCTTTAGTGCCAGATCTCTCCCTGCAAGTGCTTCCCTGCCCATTCAGGTGCCTGTGTCATGATGCTTTACATTTGGGATCCCTGCTTACTGTGGGCAGCTGACTGGCTCTGGGTGTCCAGTGCCAGGGTAGGGCTTGCTGCTCTCAGTTACTGAGAGCTATGCACAGCTGAGGTTTGAGGGGTGTACCTCAGGATGCTGATGGATCCTTTGGGTGTAAATACATCCTTGGTGCCTGCATAGAAACATTTAATCGTGTTTTTATGGTGTTTTTTCATCCTTGCTTAAATTCCTAACTTAATTTGCTCCAAAGGGCTGTATTGATTCAAGTTGTCTTCTGAGACTTGCAAGTCTAGATGCCTCTGTTTTGTTTTTTTTCTAGGTCTTCTTGTTCTGTTGACTAAAGGTCCCAGATGATGGATGAGACTGTGCACTTGCTCTGCCTTCTCCTCCCTTCCCTCAGAATCCCTATCATTGCTGGAAAATTTGTGACTTAGCCTCATCTCTATACCCCATAAAAATGCACCCAGGCTGAGGCTGATGGCAAACTCTACCCTGTGTGGGTAAACCAGGAGGCTGAGTCAGGAGGAGTGAGTTTTCTCTTCAGTGAATGTTGGGTCAGGCATGATGGATTGTGGAACAAGTCCTTCCAGTTCTTGTCACACACAGCATCTTGGGCTGCAGCCTTGCCTTTATTAAATGATTTGACAGTAAGAAAAATGGGCTCAGGGTTTGGTTTGTATGTTTGTTTTTTGCTTTTTTTTTTCCCAGCAATATTTACTTAATATATTACAAAGCTTTCAACCTGATGATTCTATAATATTTATGCTTTCAAAAAGATTGTATTTCACCTTTTTTTTGTATTTCCATTGTTGAGAAAGATGTGTCACGAGAGAATAAAAAAGTCCCTGATCTTATCTTGCTGTTCCATAACTGTACTTTGGTTTAAATGAAATCCATAATTTTTCCTTGTTGGTATGACAACAGAAGAGTGAAATTAGAATAAGGATATAGATGAATGTTAACTGTATGTGCTGGAGCAGTTAAATAAATCACTTGATGATTATAGAATAATAATTCAGTATGGCATGCAGTCAAACAGAATGCTTTTAGGAGAGGAGCAGCAGTATAAAGACAGAATTATGGGTGTTTAGTGCAGTATTTCACTGTGGTGGTAAATCCATTCCCCTCATCAAATTATATGAACAAATTTATGAGTGTGCACATATCTAGGGCAATTAATAAGCCATCTTGCATAGGACTAGCATATCTAGTTTTGCACTAACCTTTAAATGCAATTTACCTCAAAGGCATAATGCTTAAAGCTTTTTAAATGTTCCCTCTAAAAGAATATTCAAGGAGAAAAAGAGAAATAATGTGTATCTTAAAAAAAAAAAAGTTAGTTTGTGTAGCATTCCAGTTGTTTAGAATTTAATTACCTTTTAAAGCTATTAATTTGGATGCAGGCTCTCAGTTTTTACCATGATGTTCTCTCAACTCTATTTCATTTTATGAAATGAATATTTTCAAGTACCTTTCCATCTTTCTGAAGGCTTTACAGTTGAAGATCAACCCAAGGAACTGGGAGACATGAGGAATGGTCTAATTCTGTACCCTTAGGCATGTGCAGGCTCCAGGTGGCAGGAGCTGTGCCCTCCTGGATGCCCAGGGAGGGAGTTGGCCAGTGTGATCATTCATCCCTGGGTCACTCAGGTTTCTCCTCAGAAGCCCTTGTAGCTTCTTAGCTCTCCAGAACTGGGACAGAGAATGTGCTCTTGAGTGATGCCTGCAGGTTCTAAAGCAGAAAAAAATAAGGAATAAAAACAGCAAGAGATGAAACTGAGCTGTACCTGAGTAAATTTCATTTTCTGTGCAGAAGTTTGGAGACAAGAATCTGTCTAGATGTCACCTTGCTCTTGGTGGCTGTGTCTGTAATATTGCCTTCCCCTTCTGAGACAGATAACTGGATTGAAAGAGGGTTCAGGAATTATTTGCCTCGTGAGGGTCTAGCTGGAGAGACATATTTCCTTGGATTTTTTGGATATACAGAGATAAATTGTTGGAAAACCCTGATCCTGGGGCTGCAGGTGAGTTGCTGGCCTCCCCTGGGGGCAAACTGAGCTCATTTCAACACAGTGGATTTAAAAGCTGTAATTGGGTTTTACATCCACATATGGTTTTAATACTAGAAATGAAGACAAATAATCAGCTGCAGCTGGGATTCCTGGTACTGTGGCCACTAAGAGTAGGCAGTTTGGCTAGAAATCAGGATATTCCTAGAATCAGTTTGGGAATGGTTTAAAAAATCAAACCCACAATTCAACCAAACAAAATCAGAGAAAGCTCCATCCATGTCCTATTTTATGAGGAAATCCAGGACTGTCCAGTTCCAGCATTGATATAGACCACATAGCATCATAAGTCTTGTTACCAGAATGCATATACTGATAAAAATTAATATAATTGCAATGCAAATCAATTACTTGGCCCAGCATTCTTCCATTCTTGCTGGTAGTCTTGGCACACCAGGAAGGGGGCTAAGGACTGGAGGGAGGTCTGAAGCTCTTTGTTGGGCAGGCAGCTGTGTGGTGGTGTGGGCCAGTGAGCCCTGATGACATTCTCTGAACTGTGGGAAAAGCAAAAAGCAATCTTCCTTTCCAAGGATGGTTGGTGACCTTTAAATTAGGGCTGAGAGTCTCATCATAAACTTCAACCACAGGATCCATGACTTATTTTCCCTTCCTTCTGAACTGAAGGGTTGTTTTCACTGAAATTACCACTTATTACAGAAAGGTCAAGTTCATGTAACTGCATCTCAAGTAAGTAGACACTGCCCTTGTTTATCTTAGCATGCTGTTTGCAGCTTCATTCTGGGGGGATTTTTCCCTAGGTCACACTGCTGTCCTGTCTCCTGATGGGTTGCAGAGACCCCTTGATGGGCTGTTCACCCACATGGAATGATGGGCAATCACTCTGCTGCCAGCTCTGGTGCTTTGTAGCAGCTCCTCAGTTGCTCCCCTGTCCCCCTATCCTGATTTTGTGCATTCCCCACCATCTCAGCCACATGGATGGTGTAGGTGTGGAGCAGGGGGGGATATTTTAAGCACCAGCCTAGCCCGTGGTGGATGTGGAACTGGAGTTGGGAACAGGTGGATGTTCATATGGGCAGTGTTTCTACTCGTGGGTGGTGGTGCAGCTCATGCCTAATGCTGCATTGTTCCTTTCACTGGTGGATGTCAGAGTGGGAATGCTGGAGATTTTTTCTGGAGCTGTTTCTTGCAATTCCTTGGGGATCTCTTAGATCTCATTGCAGGGAGTGTAAACGTGGTGCATCAGAACCTGCTTGTAACTCCTTTCTCCAGTGTATATGGGTGGCATTCAGTTGTATTCCTGCCTCTGCTGTGTATTTTAAATTGTTATTTATGATTTTAAACACTTTGAGGGGTCAAGAACTTTAGGCCATGTGTTTGCCCACAGCTTGCTGACTTTATTGATAGTGTTTTCATCAAGTGGATAAAACCTTCAATTCAGCCCATTGGTTTTGTGCTACTTATAAAGCTGGCTAGAAAAATTAGTTACTCTTCTGGGGGAAAATAAAATCATTTTAGACCATATTTAAACTCGACAAATGTTTTTTTTAGCTGTGTCCTACAAATACAAATCAAGTACAAATCTTGAGTCAGGGAAGCGATGTGGATATAGATGAAACTCTTCACCTAGAGCTTCAATCTTCATTTGGCTAATAAGAGAAACATATCTTTCTATATTTAAAAAATACGTCTTTTTAATGTCAATTTCTTCCAGGACTTGGCTAGAACTGAGTTTGTCATCTAAATATCTGCCAAGAGATGGCGGTGCAGTGCTGCTCCATGTGCTGGGTGAGCCGCAGGAATATCTATCCAGTAGCTCTGACAATACAACTCCTTCTCCCCTCAGGTTTTGGTAGCCTCTCCCAGAACAGACTGGCATGCTTAGCAGCTTGCTTCCTACATGCTGTGGGCTGAGAAAATAAGCAGGTTGAAACGATTGCCTGCTTTGCAGTGCTGTGCTCATCTCTGGAGAGTTAAGGCTTTCATCCTGCACTCAGGTTTCTGAACTCTGCCCTGCTTTCTCCATCTCCAGGAGCAATCCCAAGGTGACTCAGCCTGGCATCATTTCCAGCCTGTGGCCAGCTAACAGACCAGCAGATCCACTGCTAGTGGTGGGTGCAGCACTTGGGTGTGGAATGTTCAGAACTCCTCAGCTCCCCAGTATGAGCAACCTTGTGTTTCTCCTGGATGCTGGATGTATTCAAGTGAGGCAAAGCCTGTAGGAAGAGATCATCTCTCTTATTTGTCAGGGTTACAAGAACAGACAGGCTTTCTGATACAAAAATACTTCTTCAGATCTCCTTTGTACATCCAGACGTTCTGGGCACGCCAGAACAGAGTTGTTAATAAAAAAACTCCTTGCTTTTTTACTTTTCCCTCAACAGAAATAGTTTCTTTGAGAAGGTGTGTGAGAGATCAGAGGGATAGCTGCAGAATGCTCCATTTCACTGTTAATACCAAATGGACCTGAGCTGATGGCTGAAAGAGGCTGCTTTTTTCTGCTGTAGTGGATTGTGCCCGTGTTTGACAGATGCATGTGAAGTCTGTAATGGTTTGTCAGTGCTCCTATCCCTCTAAGTGCAGTTTAGTTGTCAGTCAGGTACTCTGTAGCCTACAATTGTTTGCATGCTGGTGTTGACAGAGTTCTGAGTTCCAAGAGGAGCCCTTGAGTGAGTGGAAACCTTGGTGTTTCCACTCTAACACCACACCTGACCTGAGCTAAGCCCCTATCAGACACCATCTCACCTTGAAGCTGTTGCATTCTGTACCAGTGCCACTGGAGACCTATGTTCTGTGCTGCTCTCTAATCCTGGTGCCACTGTGTGGGAAAGACTGGCATTCTAGCTGGAAGAGTGGCATTCTAGATGGAAACCTGGCCTTTGGCAGTGTCCAGAGAGAGCTGCATCTTGGTCTGAGTCAGCAGAGCTCAGTGGAGCTTCAGTGTGCAGCGTTTGGGGCTTTTTTAACCACCTCAGGAGACTGTGGAGAACTTGAAGGTGTGGAGAAGTGATGTGCAGAGGACAAAGGGCTCATCAGGAATTGCCTAGCAGGATGCAGCATGTGGCTGGGGTCCCCTGAGTCCATCCCAGCCTGCTGGCCAGGCTGCCCCAGCTGGAGCATAGCAAGCAAGCCTGGTTCTCCATCCTGCTGGGCTGCAGCACGGCTGCTTGTTCCCCTGAGTGCCAGCCAAGCACCAGGGCAGCCACTGGGATCCCTTCCACGGCCAGCAGCAGGCTTTTGCTCAGCTCTGGCTTTGCAGAGGAGGGAACATAATCTTGGGCATTAAGCATCTTTGTCATTCTGGTGGCCTTCGGGGGGTTTTAGATCAAATATGGACTGGGCTCTTGGAAATTCTGGGCTGTGTGTCATGCCAAGAAGTGTGCTGAGGCTGCTGTGCCTTATCACATGGAAACTGGTGTACAATGGCCAATCTGTCTTCCCACTCAGTTGAAATAAACTGTTGCTTAGCATTCAGCATCATCCCTGCTCAGGATTATCTACACATATGCCAGGGGTGCAGCATGTGAATGATTGGAGTGTGCAGGGGAGAATGGAAAGGGAAAGCCTTTTGTTGATAATGTCTGTAGGGTATTAGCTGCAATGTTTTGGATTATTTATTATTTGGACTAGATTTTGTACACTTACCTGAACAAGCCATTAGTTTGCTCCTGAGCTTTTAGTTGATGCCTTCACAAGCCCCTGTTTGTGGAATGCTAATGAGGAAAGTGTGTTGTTATTAATATCCCAAATCTCATTTGATAGCTGAGTTTTGAGAAACTTTTCAGATTAAAGGAGGAAAAGTAATTCCAATTGATAAGAGAGCTGAATGCAATTACCAAGGCTTTCTGCCATCTGTCAGCATTGCATAGAAATTCCATCCCTCCCCCAGCCTCTCTGGTCATTCTGAAAAGCACTTTCTGTTTTATTCCCTTCCATATATTTTCATGGATTGCACTGCTCTGTACCTTGCTTAAATTTTATGCTACAAACTGATTTATTTACACTGCTGGAATTAACTTTGTGTCTTTGCTGCCCTTTCTTGTTTAAAGGGCTTCCAGTGTTGAGTGTGTTCATTCGTGGTTTTATTTTCCATACACCCTCAGTATATTTCTGGGGGATCTTGGGAATCCATCCTTCTCACATCAGAACTTTTTAGTGCAGACAGCAGTTAGGGGGTAAAAATAACTATCCCTTGACCTAGTTAGGGCAATAAAGGCTGCAAAATGTACACTGGTGAAGGTTCTCCTTGCTGGAGCTCTGTATTTGATTCCTGATTGGCTTTGTCTTTCCATCTGTTCCCTCATCTGCAGCTCTTCCAGGGTCTCTCAGCCAAGTCTGCTCAGGAGCTGGTGATGACTGGTACATGTTATTGTGTGCCAGACTGTTTGGGGACTGGCTGCTGCCTTCTCTACTGTTCTCCTCTGCTTTTGTTCCCCTGACTCAGATCTGCCTCTCTGTTCCTCTCCCTGACACAGACACTTGCCTTCCAGTGAGAAGACGACAAGATTCTTTTTAATAGCAAGTAGCAGACCCACTTTTTGTTGGCTTTTTTTTTTTTTTTTGCCTAGAAACTACTTCTTCATGTGGCTTTTTATCTCTTGTTTTCTCTTGTACTCTCCCTTCACTGTGACATTTCAAAACTCTGTGTTTCCCTTGCTTCTGTCACACTCTTACTGTGATTCCACTTGTTTTCTGTTAGGATTGAAATACCTTTTATCACTGTGAATAATTAGCTGAGCAGTCCCTGGAGCTGTGCATTTGGAGTATTCCCCTCCCACTGGCTTTCTCCCCCCCTCTTTGTTGTGGGATTCAGCCTGACTGAATTCCATGCTGCTCTGAATGCACAACAGCTGGACTGGTTTCTGCTGGGTGATGCTGGATTACCTGCTGGATCAGAGATCAGAATCTGAGTGCTGGTTTTTATCTTCCCAGAGGCACCACGAGCTTGGAGAGGAGAGCTGGTCATGGTTGGAGGTGGCTGCCCTGCAGGTTTGATCTCAGTGCTTTGTGTCTGTGGTTTCAGGTGTTCCAGGCTTGGCCTCTTCTGAGGAGGTGTTCTCAAAGCTGCTCCAGGATATTAATGAATACACAAGCCTGTGATCATGAAATCCTCCTTTCTGGTGCCTTGAATTTGAATTCCAGCCACCTGAGCAGGACGTTCAGCATGTTAAAGGAGTTTGACCAACTACTTCATGTCAAAGATTCAGGCTTTTTGTTGTGGCTTTAGTTAGTTAGTTGGTTTTGTTTTGTTTGTTTTTTTTAACTGGAAAAACAGCTTCTAACTTCCTACTGTGAGATTGTTTCCCCCTCTCATCTCACCTACCAATTTCCCTTTGTTTTCCCTGTGGCTTTGGAAACTTAATTAAATGCTAAATAAATTCCTGTATCGTGCACAGCACACAGTGATATTGACAACACAAACAAAGCACACCAATTATTTAGTGCATGAGAAAGATAACAACAAGGGGAAAGAAACCTGAGCTCGTGACCATAGTGGACTGCAAGATAGATCCTTGCTGTTGTGTTTTGAGGGAACACTTGTTTTCTGGGAAATACAGTAAAATTCAGCTCTTCCTCAGGGTGTAGCTGCTTCAGATTTAATGCACTTTTTCTTGGGAGGCCAGAATAAATGAGCAGTGACACTTTTTGGCTTTAAAAAGCTTTTAATTGAATCTCTGGACACTTAATGTTTTCAAACTGAATAGTGGGAAGAGGCAAGTGATTGTATTTGCCTTTCTTCCCAGGGTCACAGCTTGGGCTTCTATATGAATGAGTTCCTATGACTTGCTTCATTTGTTTCACTTAAAATTAAGTGAAATCATCAGGTAGGTTGGCAGTAGCATGACAAGTACTGTCAAATTAGTCCTTTTTTGTCTGTTTTTTGTTTTGGTTCTTATCTTTGCCACTATTTACTTTGCCACTGCCATTTTCCATGTTATTTACTGGAAAGTAACTGAATTCAGGACTCTCACAATCTCTGAGGGGCACAAACGAATATTTCAGTATACACTTGTGGTACACATGGGTTTGATTTTTGTCACCTTGAGGGAATTTGCTAAACTGGGCCATCCTTTTTCCCTCCCTCCACATCTGGAGTAAGTCCTTAGTAATGTGAGGTTCTGTAGGTTAGTACTTGGTGCTCTAATGTGCAAAGAGGTGGGGGCAACCCCATCCTTGGCAGCTTCTCAGGCCAGGCTGGATGGGGCTCTGAGCAGCCTAACAATTTATGATTCAGTATTCTAGGGTAGAGATGTTTCCATAGATATGTTACTAAAAGAACTGAAAAAAACCCCCAGACCTGTTAAAAGCAAACTCTGAAGTTTGAGGGATACTTTAAAAAGAAACCTAGACTTCAGGGGGAAAAAACCTATCTGTAGCATTGACTTTTTGTGGGAGGGTCTCTGAGATTTTCCTCAATAATTAGCAAGATATAAATATATCAGTTCAAAGAAATGTGCAAATCTCTTCTGACAAACACGATTATCTGGAGGCACTCTTTTTATCTGCAGGCATTGTTTCTTGTGCATCCATGGTTACTTTCTCTCCCAGAAGGGTAAAGAAGACTTGGTAGGTAGGTATGGTGTTTTACCTCTGGCTAAGACTGTGCTAGGGGTGAAACAGCTTTTCTGCATGCTCTGTCCTGGGAAATGCTCAATAACTAAACCAGAGTGAAAGTTAATTAGCAGCCAGTTGGTGATGCCATGAAAAGCATGCCCAGGGGTAAGAAGAGGCACTGGAGGAGAACACTTTTGTGTAGGACTGTGTATGAAGACAGTAGTTGATGTAGATGAAATAAGAGAAGGCAAAAGATGATGACCTAGTGACATTGATTTTGGTGTGTTTCAGGCAATGTCTTTAAGAACAGCAGCTCTTCATCTTGCTGAAGGAGAGTGGTTGGGGTATCAGTGATCATTCCTCCTCCTGCCAAAAGGCAGAATTGATTCATTAGTTGTCTAGCACATGATGAGTGAACTCTGCCAGCATTGGTGGTGGGCCATGCCAGGATTGGAGAAGAATCCCAGTTCCTACTAAGTATTTTTCCCAGTTTCTGTCGTCAGGAATCGTGTGCATCTCACCCAGAGCAGCTGAGCCAGATGGTGGAAAACCACAGAACAGAAAAGGTCTAAATAACAGTGATGGAAGATCCCACACTGAGCTGACAGCTCTGCTCTTGTGGCCAGGTTTGTGTGTTTGAAATTCAGATGGTTTCACATTGTGGTGGCTTGGTGGCTCTTGGTATTTTTACTTTTACTGTGTGTAGCACCAGAAACAGCAGAAAGGTGGGGGTATGGGCAAAAATTGGTCTCTGAGATACTTGGTTTGGTGTTAGTTCTTTCCTAATGTGCTTTTGAGTACCAGTTTGATTTAACTGCTGGAGAAAGATGCCTGGATATTGTTCAGCTTAGGTAAAAATAGCCCCATTCTGTCAGATAGCACAAGGCTCATTAAAATACAGACTAAGAGTATGTGTGTTTCACAGCATAGCAGAGATGACCTAAGAGACTTGTGGTAATAATTCATATGCTGTAATAATGAGTTTTCTCTAACCCCTCCTTGCTGCTTTCCATCTGCTTCAGGTTTTTCACTGAGTAAAAACGAAGGATTCAGAGCCCATAAGAGGTGAGATCTGTATGAAGAGGTGATGTTGTCAGCACTACAGAACAGGGAGCTGTTGAAACCTTTTTCTCCTGCTTGCCTTTGATGCCCCAAGCTGCCTGCTTGGAGCTGTGGTGCTTTCACTGCAGCAGAATTTGGGTGACTCTGTGCAAAGGTGGTTCTCTGGGATTGGAGGTCTGGTTTCCATTGTGACCCATGGCTGGTTCATCAGTGTTGGAGTTGAAAAGTCTTTTTTTGGAAGGAAGAATTAAAAATTCCTTTTTAATTCCAGTTGTTGAATCTTCCCAATGTGCCTCAGGGCTCTGGTGGCTGTTGAAGTGCTGTGCAGGAGGGTGAAGCTCACACTGGCCTGGCAGCAGATCCAGTGGAGGGTGTTTTGATGGCTTGGATTGTAGCTGGTGGTTCACTGCAAGGAGGAACACAACAGTAAACATTTCAAACAGCAGATTGTTGATCTCTTTCTGGGCAACAGTGTCTGCTTGAGTGGGAGTCAGCAAATTGGTTATTGAATCATTTTTTATGCTGTGATGACAGGTGAGGTCCTGTTGTTATGCTTCAGAAGCTAAAATACCTGATCTCAGGAGTCCTTGTAATGTTCTTTTTGGGGTTATGGGGTCCCTTTCTATGTTTGCTAAATGATTTTAGTAAGGCTGGTCCACAGCTAAGCTCCAGTCTGAGCTTTAGACCATGTTTCATCCTCTTCTCCATGGGGAGGCAAAGCATGATGTGTGACTGGATGGCTCATTGCAGTCTTGCTTTCCTACTCCTGCCTTGTATGGGAGCTCATGTTGTGGAATAGACAATAAAAATTAATTTTATTTATGGTAATACATCTCTAGCACTCCAAATGCCAAGGGAGGGATTATTAAGCTTGCTGTTCTTGATTGTAAATGATTCTAAAAAGGTGCTGAGATTAGTTATTTTAGGAGCATGAGGTAACTGTTGGTTTTATTAGTTACTGGCAGATGGTGGCTGTGTAATCAATGTGGAGACAGTGACAATTCACACTCAGGGGAGCTCAAGAGAGAGTTTTGGTCTCTGGAGAATCAAGATGGGAGCCTGCTGAGCATCTGTGAGAAGCTTGCTGCTAACCTGAGGAAATCCTCTGAGCCAGGAAGCCCCTGGGTGATAAAATCATCACTGTGAGTATGGGCTGGGGCTGGTCACCTGTGCTGAGAGAATCTTAACTCTTCCCATGACTGAAATGGGTCACTACCTCTGGATGGTGTAGCTCTTCTGGGCAGAGCAGTGTTGGTTCTTCTGTAGGAATCTGAGCCAACACCTTTATTGGAATTTTTTTCATTATTTCCCAGTGCACTTGGCAAGTTCCAGTTGTGTTCACACACTTGTAGCCCTCATGCTGGGCTCGTGGGTATCTGGAAGAGTGGCCTTGTCTCCAGCCTCTCCTTGCTTTGCCTGCATTGGTAACTTGGTGTTTTCTCCTGCTCTCTACATTATTTTGAATGCTTTTTAGTGGCTTGTTCTACAGAACAGGGTATTGTACCTGATGGACCCTGTGTGCTTACAAAAGAACTGGAATAAATGCATCCCAGGCTAGTTTCTGGCAAATAAACCTCTCTCAAGAACAGAATTATTCTTCAACATTCTTCTGTGGCTTGTGTTTATGAACAAAGGAATTGCTGAAGCTCCATTAAACAGCATTTGAATACCCAAGGCATTTTCTATGATTTTTTTTTCTCACAGGTGGCTGCTCAGTAGCTATTTGCTAAAAACTCTTCTTTTGCTAGCAAAAAAACTCCACTATTTCTTTTCTATAACATGTTTTAGACCTCCTGTGCAGTCTTTCTCCATTCCATTGCAGAAATTAGGATGGAGGTGGGCACTTCTCTTTGCAGCTTCCCAGGAATGATGCACTGTGCCTTGAGAAGGGAGAATTTTATTTATCAAATATAAAGATCAGTGTAAATTTCCTTCAGCATTGTAACAGAGGAGCTGCTCTGTATTGTGCCTTGAGTGATGAAGCAGTGGTGGGTTGTTTTTTTTCTCAGTGTAATATTATTTTGCAGAAACTTTCACCCATGTTCTGAGACTCAAATGTCTGAAGTCTTTCTTTATAAGTAAGAATAAATAATTTACCATTTCCTTCCTCAACCTATGTTTCCTACATGAAGGGCTGGGCTGTGTAATCTGATTTCTTGGTCTTGTCCATATCCCTTCCTTTTCTTCCTGTACCTACCACCCACAAAACAAACCCCAATGTGATTTTCCATGTGCTTGTCCAAATCTGTTGCATCACAACCTCCCTCCTCAACCCACTGAATCCTTCTGCCTGCTCCCTCCTCTCAGCTGTGCTGGGAATTCCTCCCTGGGCTGAGGCTCTGCAGCCACACTTGATGTGAATTACAGCCATACAACTTTTTTTTTCCCACTCCCTAGCTGTAATTAAGGGAGAAGGCTCCATTTCCTTGAAGAATGGGGAGCTGAAATCCATTTTCAAAGCATATTTTGGTGTAATGCTCAATAGTACAGTGTTGTTTATGGGGCAGCACTGTGTTGTGGTTTGGGAGAGTTATGGGAACAGGGCCAGCTCTGCTGCTTCCAGGGATTTTTCTCCCTGTTGCTGTGCAGGTCACTCCCTGCAGATTTTATCTAGAAAAAAAAAAAAGATGATGCAGATTTTTTTTTGCATTTTATAGCAAGGGACTCTTAGAAGAGCAACGTGTGTTGCAAAGCAGAGTTCTGATGATTAAAGAAAGGGGATAATCTTGAAAATAACCAGCAAGAAATAACAGCTGAATAGAAACCCTTAGCAGGTAGAGTCAGAGAAGAAGATTTTGGCTTCATCTGGTGACTCCATTAATTTACAGACCATTTCCATGTACCCAGCCAAGATGATGCCCCCAGAGCAGGTGTAGACTATGGAGCCCTGCTGAGGTGAATCATCTCTTCAGAGCTTGAGTTTGCTGGCAACAAAAAGAAAGGAAGCAGCTGGAGAAAGCTGAGAGGGGCTTTTGGGGGTAGGCTTCCTAGAGATTATTCTCCTAATTGCAGCAGCAGGGCCCATGAGAAGAAAGGCAGAGCCAGGGGGTGGTTATTTTTCTGAAGAAGGGCTTCTTTCTGTAGCTGATTGTTGGCCTCCTGACTACTGTGTTGTTAGGGTTGGAGCCTGGCTGCTGCATTTCATCATTTACCACAGAAAAAACATTAATTCTTAATAGCAATCCTTCCTCACAGCACTTCACTTTCTCAAGGTTTAAGGTATTCTAATTGCTACGAGGTAAGGAGAAAAAAAAAAATCCAAACCCAGGCCATCAGAGACTTGTTAAAGATTTCTCAGCTGCTCTCTGTGTGAGATTTGGCAGCAGGGTTTTTGTCAAATGGGCCAGAGAGCCCTCGTTTGGACTAGTTGGTGCCCCCAAAAGGAAGGAGGGTTGTTAACTGAGGCTTGTTATCACAGAACACCTAGGAAATCCCAGAGCAGAGCCCACCTGGCTGTAGCTGTGCCTGTTGCAAGGAGCAGCACATAAGGGGAATTTTTCAGCATGACACTAATGTGATTTATTGCTGTTGCATTTATCTGCTACCAGGTTTTTGGCTCTGGGTTCAGCTCTGTTTAGTGGCTCACTGCTTCCTCAGTTTTAAGGCCCTCCATATCACCAACTTAGCTCAATTCCAACCATGTTTACAATGGGAAAGTATTTTTTTCTTGCCACATCCAGGAAAATACCTCCCACAAATCACAAGCTATCAGCAGCTAAGTGTGTTTGACATGCTGTGCCAGCAGCTAGTGTGTGTGGGGCAATGTAGAAGTGATGTGGCATTTCCCCACTGACCTCAGGGGTGGCCTGACCCTTTCCAGACCTGCAGACCTGCCCACCAGAGACAGTGGGAAGCACCTCAGAGGGGTTTAGCATCCTGGCATCTCCCAGCCATGGTGCCTGTGGGTCATGAGAGAATCAAAGCAGATGTCCCTGCACAGAAATACAACCAGAGACCATTGCCTGGTTCTAGATGCAGCAGATGTTGAGGGCTATGCTAAGAAAAGCAGTTGTAAATCTGAGTGTGATGTTGGGTGGGGTTTTGGGTTGGGTTTTGTTGTTGGTTGGGTGGGGTTTTGTTGCTTTGGGGTTTCTTTCTGTTTTTTAAATCGTGTAAATGACTTGATTTTCAGTGTAAGAGGCTAAACTCTTGCAAAGAATGAGTAGCATTTGGGGAACCTCTTGAGTATTAGCTGCTTCTCTTACCACTTACTGAAATGGTAATGTCAGGAAGGCCTGAAAAACAACAATCACCTCTTTTTTCATGTGTTCTCAGAGAGGTATTTCCCACATTCTTTTGATGCTGCTGTCTTCATACGAAACCTACTTTAATTCTTCATCTTCCCCAAGAAAAGGTTTCCCTGAAAGCAGCTGTTGCAGTTGAAAACCCCAGCAGAGGCCAGATCTAGCCTTGTTTGGGGTTTTATTTTTCAAGGCTGGTAGCTCTTCCAGGGTTTAATTCCTCCATGGAGCTGAGATTGGCCTGTGAGAGAGCTGGGTGTGTGCAGAGATCCCTGGGCTGTGTGTTCCCTGCTCCTAGCCAAACTCCAACCTGGTGGAAACAGCTCTTCCACTGCTGGGCTGAGCTGGATGTGATTAGCTCATCAGAGCTGAGCTCCTCCTGATGGGCAATCCTCAGGAGAACCCCCTCAGAAGCCTTGGTTTGCATCAGTCTGCTGAGTAAATGTCAGCTCACTGGTGACTTTGGTGTGCCCACAGACACTCTGCTGCTGGCAAGGAATTGTTCTCATTTCCCCTCTGCTTCCCTGCTGCTTTCATTAGGTTTGTAATGTCATTTTCTTCAGCCAGATGATTAGTGTCTGACTGGTTTTATGTTAATACTTGAGTTCATTTGAAAAAAAAACAACCTGATAAGCAAGTGTATTTCACATTTTAGAACCCTTTGTGCTCCTGCTAACCATGCCTAGCTGGGAGCTGTCTCTGCTGTTAAATGGCAGCAGGGTTGCATGGCAGGCAGCAGCCAAAGCAGATGGCACAAGCTGCATTTGCTGCTTCAAAAGCATCCACTGCCCCCTGCCTTCAGCAGGGGCTTCTGTGCCCACAGCCATGGTGCTCTTGGAATGGAGGGAATACTGAAATCTTCCAGACAGTGCAGTGGGTGATGGTGATCAGTGGGGCTAGCTGCACTGCTCTGAGGAGCTCCCAGTGTTTTGAGAGGCATGGGCTGTCCAGTCATGTCTTAATAGTTATTAGTTCTTAATAATTATCTTTTAGATGCTGAAAATACCTTGATGTAGCTGGTAATTTTCATAGCAGCTTTAATTGCCTTCAAGGAACAAGAGAAGCTCCCAGAAAAGAGTGTGTGTGTCAGGAGAGGGGGGGCTGGATCTCAGCTATGCCCCTGGGGCTGTGGATTTGGAAGATGCTGGGATGGGCCCCTGGATTTGGGAATCTGGGGGGGGGTGTTGCCTCAGATGATGGGGTTTTGTGGAGGACATTCAGCACTACTATTTTCTTCTTGCTTTTGTCCCTGTGTTGTAGAGATTGTGGGTACAAATCCCTCCTCTCCTCCACTTTCTCCACGTTGGCTGTGTCTTTGGGATTGCTTAGTACAAACAGTTTACTCAGTGCTCAGAGTCCTATATCCACATCATTAATTTCCCCTGGAATGGGATTTGCTCCCTGCTTTATTTTCCCATCACATCCAATAAATATTCAAAGCACTGTGGTGAAGATGATAGTACAGAATGAATTTCTCAGTTGTTTCTACTGAAGTTGTTCTACTTATTAGGGAAAACTTTGAGAGAGAGAAGTGATGGCAAAAGAGTGATGATAGCCAGTGGGGTAGAGGGCTCCTGGGATGGGCAGACAGACTGTGCCTGCATTCTAATGATGCCTCTTCTGAATATTTATCTGTGCAAAAAAAGAGCAGGTTCAGCTGGAGGAACAGAGCAAGGTCTTCCTCTCCACTGTTCCAGAGTTGATCTTGGAAGTGCTGGCAGCTGGAAGTGCCAAGGAAGCAGCAAACCAGAGGCAGGCTGGCACTGGAGAGTGTGGCACTGCTGGTGGCTCAGCCTGACCACCCCACCAGGGAGAGCTGGCAGAGCCAGGACTGGCACTAAACCATGGGCTGGGCTTGTGAGGCTCTGAGCTGCTGCTGAGGCTGCTCTGGGGGGTGGGGATGGGGGATTGGGATGCTGAGGTGGGGCAGGTTCCCCCAATGTTCTTTTCTCATGGAGTGGGCTGCCCCGGGGTAGTATTTTCCTGAGGCTTTGGCTTGCACCTGCAGACCTAGATCTGTGGCATTTTCGTAGGAACACTTAAAAGATGCCTCTGGACAAAGCATTTTTTTTTTTTGGCATGGTACCAATTCCTTGTTCAATAGCAAGGGGAATTGTAGCTGAACACAACCAGCTTTATTTCATCTGCACTCTTAATTTGTATTGGATGTAAAAACATTTGGCAAGCCAAAATAACCCTGGTTCTGCACCCGACCTCTGCTCAGGGGTTGCCTTCTGAAGAGAACAAGATGCCTTGGAATGTTTCTTTGGATGTCTTGGTTTCCCTGGGAGAGCAGTTTGTCTGCAGGGAGCCCAGTGGGCAGAGCAGCAGTGAGTGTGCAGCCTCACAGGGGTGTGTGGAGCATCTGAGTGTGGTGCACGAGTGTGTCTGTGCTCAGCCACAATGATGACAGCCTGGAGGTACCACACAAACTTGCCTTTTTAATCCCAAACCTTATTTAAAAGAGCCTGTAAGAATTCTCAGTGCATCCAGACCCCTAAATCTGCCTCATTTAGCTCCAGTCCCCAGTGGGGGAATTGACACCAGTTTTCTCATCTGTTTATGTGAGCTTTTGTTACTGAAAAGTTCAGATTTATGCAGCATAGTTAAGGCAGATTTACTGAGCACAGACAACTCACAGAATGACCCAGGGAATATAAAGAAACTTCAGCTGAGGAAATATTTTGGTGTCAGGAGGAGTTTTTACACCAGACGTTTGAACCCTCATGCTGGTAAGAGTTACAGCAGCATATTTCTGGCTGTAGAGTTAATGAGCTTGCTGGAGTGCATTTGAAATTTGAAGAAGTTCCCTGGTTCCCTCCTTTTGCACTCATTTTGCCCCACTCCTTTCTCCTCTGGGGGACCAGAGGTGACAGGTACTCCCCTTGTGACACCCAGCTCTGGAAGCTCCGTGCTCAGGGGATGTGTCAGGGAAAGAAAAGAGAATTTCATAGAAATAAAAGAGAATTTCATAGCCTGAGCAGAAAGGGTGAAGGGTTTGGTGCTTCTTGAATCCTGTGATGAGGTGTTTGCAGGCATGGGGTGTTAATGGATTGAACTTCATCAGTAGCAGACTTTGGCACCTCGGGCTGAGAGGAATATGGACACAGGTTTCTGAGCTGTGGAAAACAGTCCCATTTAGGATCAAATTCCAAGGAAGTATCTTTCTATTTCTTTTCTCCCTCTGGGAGTTTGGATGCTCATCTTTCTGGCATTGCATGGGGCTTAATGTGCTGTTGGGGGGAACCTCCATGGCTGTGCTGGTGCTGGGGGGTCTAGGCAGGGCCCTGTGTGCCCCTCTGCTCTGTGCAGCTTGCTCTCCCCCCTTTGCACCTAGGTGCTATTTCTCACTCCTTTAAAAGCTTGGAATGGCTTTTCCACTCTGTGCACTAAATCACTGTATTGATTCTCCTTAAATCCAGCCTTAGGTACCCTGGTATTATTTTGATGAGTACAATAAAGGAAGCAGGGAGACCACAGCCCTTTTCTCAAAGTCTGTCTGCTCTGATCTCAATGGATTTTTAGGCCTGAAGTGTTATGTGCATGATAAGTCTGCATTAAATTCTCACATATCGTGCAATTGCCTCTTTAGGCAAGCATCATATACTTTTATTTATTGTCTGAATAAAAAGGGAGGTTACTTAGACAGATGGTCTCTTGCCAGGGTAAGAATTACATGGGATTGGTAGAGCACAGCGTGCTGTGGAGGAATTGTGCTCTCTATATATTCAAGAGAGCTCTGAGTTGAACAGGGTGGATCAGCAAATTGTCTCAAAACCATGAGGTTTTGTGAATAACAACAAAATAATCTGTGTAGAAGGATTATAATCCTGAGATCATGACAGAAGCTGTCACCATGAAAGGCTAAATGAGATGAAAACTGAGAAATTAGGCTGTTATTATGGGTGTATTGCTTGAGTTTGGAGCTAAAAATGCTGAAGATTTGAAATGTCAAAAATCTGACACCAGAAGCTAGCCTAAGTAAAAACTACAGTGAAAGAGACTCTTCAAAAGTGGGTGTTACAAGAGCAACAATCTAAAGGACACACTTTAGATTAATTTAACTGCAACCCCCAGGGAAAGCTGCAGAGACTGTGACTGTTTGATTGCAGTCATTCAAACAAGCACTCTGAAATGCACTCGGTGACAGTCTGGCACTCAGCTAATACCTAATCAATAGTGAAGTAATAAACAATAATAGCAGTGCCACTGAGGGAAGGGATGTGATAGCAGAGGAGTTTTAGATTAGTCTGAAGCAGCTCATGGATATTTGCATGAGGGTGGTTAGTCAGTGCCATGCACATTCATGTGTTCAGCAAGGTCCCTTGGGGGAAAAAAAAAAGCTATTTTCTCATATATTTGTAAATTGCACGTAGGAATGGAAGGTGAGAACAAAAGGTCTTGTTCTTTGAGCTGTCCCTTAGTCATTAATGCCTGGATTCCACTGGACTCTAGCAGGTGGGGAGGAGGGAGGACTAGTGAAGGGCTGGTGTGGATTTCAAACCATTTCAAACCATCCCAAGGATGCAGTTGTCCTCCCCACAGCATAGTCCCATGGTGGAGCTGAGCAGTGCAGCATGGAGCAGAGAGCTGAGCTCAACAGGAATTTCCCAGTAGGGTATTTATTCTTTGCAGTCACTAGTGAGTATTAAAACCTTTGGGATGAAGTGTCTGGCTCAGGAGCATCCCAACCTGGGGGCTAAGCCATCTTTGTCATCAAAATATGGCTGTTGTCCCCTCTCCTGCTGGCTCAGGGGTTCATTTCTCAACCCTCATAATGATATTTGAAAAAATCCATCCTGCACTGCTGGGATGGATGCAGGAGCAGCAGAGCCAGTGCAATGTTCCATGGGGCTGGCAAGGCCAAGGTGGTGCAAAAAACCCCACCATTTCCTTCCCCAACTACTAAATGTGCCCAAGCTTTCTCCTTAAACATGTAAAGCTCCTCTGAGAGGAAGAGTTGAGGTGAATTGTGGAGGGTTAGAGGCTGGGCGAGCCACCAGGGGCATGGAATTGTTCTCTGCCACTGTTTGGCCTTGGCTTTTCAGCATGGCTGTGTGGAGAAATCCTGATTATTAGCACTCTCTGTTGGTGCTCAGGTTGCCCTTAGATAGTTCTCTCCTCATTTTCACTCAAAGCAGCATGTTTTGGTGGGCAGCTGAAACAATCAATAATCTCTTAGCATTCTCTCTTGGCCACTTCAGCTGCTGAATTGGAGCTCCAGTTTATTTCTAGTAACTGTAAACAATAACTTTATAGCTCTGGTTTATTGCTGGAGCTTATTTTCATTACTTGTCCTTTTCACAGTTAAAAAAAATAGAAAATGAAGAGGATTCAGGGTTGTGGGTTTTTTTTTAGGTGAAGGCACTGGTCCAGTCTGAAAGTTGCTCAAGTAGTTTAGCAGGGGGAAAAAAAGCCCTGGCAAAAATGAGAATCTGCTCTGTTGAACTCTGTAATAAACCTGCATTGTGCTGGGGCTGTGTCCAGTTTTAATAACACTGGATTTCTGCAGGACATCCCCAGGAGAGCAAGAGGACCCCTGTGATCCCTGTTTGCTTGCCAAGCTCATCCCAGCTGCCCTCCCTTGTGAATACCTCCAGAGGTTGATAGTCTGAACCTCCAAGTACATCCCTGACCTTGAAGAATAATTCATAACAATGCACTTGTGGAATTCTTTTTTTTTTTTTAGTGTTTTTTTTCAGACCCACTTAATTTTTTTCCTATGAACAAAAAGCCAAGTTGCTAGTTAATCTTGTAATATTTTCCAGTTTGATGCACAGCTTCTCTGGAGCTGCATAGCTGTGTACATACAGAGAATTAAATTGGAAATGAGGGAGACTGGGTGTCAGGTGAAGGAGACCTAAGCAGTTTGGAACCCAAGGCAGTGTTCTCTGGAAGCTGTACACAATTAGGGTGGAGAAGCTGGTGCATTTTGTATTCTAATTCCTTATTCCAGTGGTCTCCCCTGCTTGCTGCTCAGCTGCAATATCACTGCTTCATGGCTGGGGCTCTGCTCTGGAGGTTGAGAGGGGAAATGAGAGTAACTGAATCCTTTTCAGAACAGAAAGACACCAATTCAGGCTCTGCTGATCCCCTGGTTATTTCAAGGCCAGGCTGGCAATCAGCAATTGTTCTGCTGTCACTCACTACATTAATAATCCATGTTTCAGTGGAAGGTTTGCTCACTCCACAGCATAGTTATTCACCTGCCAGAGCCTCTCAGAAATCCCTGCCCTCTGTGTGTGGGGTGGGAAGGGGAACACATGCAAGAAGAGAATGTGAGGCTGAATTTGGGAACCTAAATCCTTAATTTAAGCTTAATATGCACAATATATAATTATTATGCCTTAGAAGCATTTCTTAACAAGACTTTTTTTTTTTGAGCAGTCACTAAAAAGCAGCAATCAGTAATAAAAATGAGGGCATTAGCACTCAGGCCACACTAAAAGCATCATTAAACTCCAAGTTCCAAGGTACACTACTTTAAATTTGCCTCATTACTTGTGCAATTAAGGAGTAAACAATAAAACGACTGTAATTTTTCTGCAGTTTCTTACCCAAACTGCCTTTTTAATTAATGTCTGGGGGTTGGGCTGTGTCAGTGGGACTGCAAAAAGGAATTCCAGGTGGAGGAGAAAGGCTTGCCCAGGGCAGAGCTGGGCAGCACTGCCCACAGCACAGGCCAGGGGGGAGGGTGATGGAGCTGGGGATACATGAGCAATGCTCTCTGTGTAATTAAAAGGTGAGCTAAGCACATTCTTTGGAGGAGATGGAGAAAATCAGGCTATTTCTTTGCAGATAACCCAGCAAATGTCTTTTCCCAGCTAGTCATGTTTCTGGGAGATGTGTATCTGGTAATTGTGTTTGTCTGCAGGGTTCAGATTGATGGCACACTGGTCCTGCTCAGGGGCAGGATGGTCTTCAGGGGTTGCCCCCAGCAGCCCAGAAGAAGGGAATCTGAGGGGTCAGACAGATGGACAAGTTTGCAAACACAGCATCAGGGGTATCAACAGCTGTGCAGGGAGGATATTGTGTTTTTCTGCAGCCTGCATAGGTATCCAGGTGTATTTAAATCTCCCAAACTCATCTATTAAGCTTTGCCACCCCTAAAGTGCAGTAAAGAAGGAGCAATTAAAGCAGGGACTAAAAATACCTACTTGTTGCAAAAAGAGTTGAATAATTTAGTTTCTTTGCTGGAGGGAAGAAAACCAAAACAGAAAGGGCTGTAAGCTCAGGTACTAACTTTAAATTAGCTTAACTTGCTGATGCCTTAAGACTGGGGATTAGTGGATTTAATTATGGGAGCCAGGAAGCACATTAAGATAACGTTGGGCCTTCAACTAAAACCCACAAAGCAGTGAAATTGAAGTTGGTGGTTTGTGTTCCATCTCTGGAATGGCCTTTTCTCACTGCTCTGCATCCCTCTGCTCCACTCTCCTCTGGGCTCAGGAATTATTTTGAATATCTATGTGATTTTAATGACTGAGGGACCTTTACGAGCCCCTGAGGATGCAGGGAATGGGGTGTTTGGCACCACTGGACATGGATTAAATTCTGTCACCCACCTCAGCTCAACTGTGGGGGCTCCAGCAAGGCCACAGGTTGTTATTGGTGTAACACTGAGCAGGGTGGGAGGAAAATCTGGGTTTTATTCCTGCTCTGCTAAGACCTTCCTGTTCAGCCAGGTCTCCTGGTCATTCCTGGGTTGCTTATCTGCACTTTGTATTTACTCCTGATTTTTTGAGACACTCAAAATTAAATATTTTTCAGGCTGCTTTCATGGAGAGTTCTAATTTTTAGCTTGTTTTCTGGCAAATTATTCAGTGTTGACCTTTCTCTTGCCTATACAGAGCTCTCCTGCTTCACACCAAAGCAGCTGGGACTCTTGGATCTGTGAGTCTGGAGAGGCTTGGAGAAAAAAAAAGGGCTGGACCCCCCTTCAAAGACTCAAGGAGCTTGAGTGTCAAGAGCAATCTGCCTGCATCAGTGTTCTGCAAGTAGAAGGTTTGAATCTTAAGGTCCAAAACACATCTTCAGGGAAAAAAATAGCCAAGAAAAAGCACAAAAGTGCTTTTCACAGTGATTAGGATGTTGTGGTCAAGCTGAATTGCTATAGGGAGGAAATGTGTATAACTGAATCAAGAGGTTATTTTTGTTACTACTGAAGTAACTATATTTATCATAAAAATAACCTCTTGAGCTCATTGTAGTACATTACATTAAAAATACAGGGAAGAAAAGACTGGAACTCTGAAAAATAATGGTTTTTTTCTGCAAACCTCATCTGGTTCTGTGCCTTATTTGATGAATTTAGCAGTCCTCTTACCATGGAGTTTCCATCAGCTGATATACTTGTTTTCTGGATTATTGGAAGATAATTCTGTTTTTCTTTTGAACCATTAGCAAATAAAACATCAGGACTTATATTAGAAATTAGAGAGAGGAGAAACTTGGGTTTCTTTTCTGCTTCCATCTGTTCATCAATTGCTCCATTCTAAAGAACTCCTAATAAACATTTTATTCCCTTTCTGGTTGTTTTCTCAAGGACCTGGTGGTCACTAGATGCAAATTTATGCTCTTGATATGCACATTTATTCTGTTTCCACTCTGTATTTCAGAGTAGATCATTTAGCAGTGTAGAATAACTGAGTAGTTGTGACAAAAAGGAGTATTTTTAGCTGTGTCTTAGAAGGCTGCTGGTGGAAAGCCTGGAAAACAGTCTGGTCTCATGTCACATCATCACAGAGAAGATGGAAAATTACTTGGGATTCTCCTTATTCAGCACTGCCATGATTCCTGCAGAAGGAGGAGACCCTGTTGATTGTAAATAGCAATTTATTATAGCATTATATATAATATATATCATTAATAACAGACTTTGCCTACTGACTTTACAGGAACCTGTGTTGTCCATCTTCACACCAAGTTCCCTGGGCAATCCTTAAATACCAAAGATAGTTCCCAGTAGGAAAAAAAAAAGGGATTGCAGCTTTATTATTTACAGCACTCTCTGCACAGTGTTTTTTTTTCTGACAAATAAAAGCTCAAGCAGTGCTTCTAATCCTCAGCAACTCTGTGGCCTGAGACTTATTTAAGGTGTCACACTTCATCTTCAGCCTCCACTGGCTTCTAAATCTGTGAAAACTTCTGTGTGAAGTGATTAAAGGAAGGGATGCTTAGAGATAGGGGGGAAAAAAAATAAGGGTGGCCAGGAGACAGATGTTTTGGCCCTGGAGCAACATCTGCATGGCACACTGCTCCCCCCTGTCCTCCCCCTGCATGCAGGCTGCTGAGATTCCCTTGCTGAGCCTTTTCTTCTGGTTCAAGGTGGTTATTTATTGATCTGCTTGTGGCACTTGGTGAGGTGCCAACTCTTAGTATTAGCTGCTGGCCTTGTTTTATTGGAACCTGATAACCTGTTACTGTTCCCCTCCAAGCTGAGGGTGTGTAAATGTTTCTCCTGGAATGGGTTAGAACATTGCTTTTTAGATTTCCTGCCTTAACCCTTCAGATTCTAGTGGTGGAGACTGGAGACTCCCTTCCTCATCCTTGTCAAGCCAGGACCTGGGTGGGACATGCTGGGAGGCAGGGACATGGGGACAGAGGTGGTGAGAATCACAGACCCCATCACCCATCACCCTTCCTGGCTCAGGAGCAGCCAGTTGCCACACCTAGGTGTCTGCACTGATGAAGAGAAGAAGTACAGAGTGTTTTAATGGAATATTCTGATCTTATTCCTATAAACAACGTGGTTTATAAGGAGTCTCTTGGAAGAATTTCATGATGCACCACTCAAGTTCTTACAGATGAGAACTTGGAGAACATTTTGCAGGTAGTTAAATGGTGTTTTAAATTTAAAATAGTGAAATTTTAAGTTGTCCAGCTGTTCTTTAGCTCCCTTCTTAGTATTTAATTTGATAATTTCATGATAAATATAATGCATCTACATTTTCATTGTCCCCTCGTTACCCAGTTGGACTGATTAACCCCTGTTGTACTGAGAACACTCCTACCAGGGCTCTGTGGAAATTTGTCTGAAAGTTGTCAAACAGTCAGTTTATGGTGTCAGTTGAACTTGGAGCTGGTTTTATTTAGCTCCACATAGGAACAGTGACAAACATGACACATCTTTGTATTCCTTGTCATCAGTTTAACACAGACTTGCTGTGTCTGTGTAAAATCAGGCCTCATCTCATTTCAGGAGGACAATTTCTTCCAGGTTTGGCATCTACACAGCCCTTGGCCTGTCCCCTGGGGCATTAGGCAGAGAATATTTATTATATTTATTATATATATACCTTTGGGAGCTGGAAAGCCAGGGATCTGAACCATAAAAATCCCAATTTATGTGGAATCAGTCAATTCTGCTTCTTATTGGTGCAAAGTGGAGACTATTGCAGAATGTCACCACGTATTCATACCAATAAGAGCTTAAATGATTTTTCTTCTCATGCCACCTGTTCTGGCAGCTAAAATAATACAGAATTTGATGTTGTACTATTAGTTGGAAATGGAACCAAATGAAGCAGAGCTGCTTGGCAGTGGTTTTTATTCTGTGCTGGCCAGGATCAGTGGCACTGCAGGCAGGGCTGCTGCTGCTGGGCAGACCTTTGCACTGGAGCCCATGGGTTTGGGGACACTGGCACACCTCTGAATATTTCCTTTAAATCTGCAGGTAATCAGTGTAATATTTCCATATTGTAATGAGATTTATCTGATGTTTCACTCAAACACCATGTGTCTGCAGGAGACAGGACTTTGGAAGGATGGAAATTACAGGACTTCTAATTCTAATAAGAAGGTGTAGATTTGAAAGCAGAGTTTTAATTGTGACAGAATATATTAATTCTGAATATTTTGATTTATTTTTCTATTTCTTTCAGTGCTGCCAGGGTGTGGGAAAGGTGTGTTTTGAGGTGTGCTGCTGCCCTCTGGGTCAGGGGAGATGCCTTATTTTTCTGCATGTGCAAGTAGCTATTTCTGAATAACCTTTAGAAAACTCTTAGGGAGTGAAACACAGCTGAAAAAAAATCTATAGCAGACTATTGTAAGGACATAATAGAATATGGCACAAAAGAAAAGACCTTCCTCCAGGGCTTTCTAACCTCATTATGTAGCAAATATGTACCTGTAGCAGAGACTGTTGTTGAGCTTTTAGAAATGCTGTAGAAAAGTTAATATTTTCTGTTCCATTAATAGCAGATGGGGTCTGTGAGTGGCTGCCAGTTGGACTGGTGTGTTTATTAACTTCCTTGGCATGGAAATGCACTTTCTTCTTCTCTTCTGGGGGATTTTTGGAGGTGGGGCTTTTTTTTCATTGTTTTTGGGGTGTGTTTTTAATTCTGGGGGGGGTTGGGTGCCTAGCAAGGCAACGTTCCTCAAGGTGGTTCCTCAAGGCCACTTGTTACAGACAAATGCTAATAAAATATCATGCTAAGTGGACTTCAGATTGTGCAAATCTTGCATTTTGCAGGTGAATTTATAGACTATCTTCCTTAATGTGGACAAATTCTTCCTTAATCCCATGAGCTATCTGTGCTTTTTTTTTTTTTCCCAACAGCTTTCACTGAATTACTGAGTTTTGGCAGCAATAATCGTATTTACTTAACAGATCTCTTTAAAAAAATATAATCCTGCTGTGTCCTTCAGGATTTTTTTTTGTCATCTCTTTCAGAGCTGTTCTATTTGAGCTGCTTTTACAGCTGTTGAGGTATGAATTGATAAGAACAATAGTGAAAGGGTTGGTTTGTTGGGGTTTTTTATCCTGTCTGTGCCCTCCTCAGCTCTTTCTGGAGTTAATCTGGGCCACACTCCTTGTTCATCCAGCAAGGATGGAGTCACTCAGCCCTGTCCCTGCTAACTCTGCTCTCTCCCTCTAAATAGAGGGAAGATTTGCAGGTGATTGATCACCTCCTTCTCCCTGTCATTAACTGCTAACTCCCCCAGAAGCAGCTTTGCTGCTCTGCCACCTGCCCCCAGCTGCTCAGATGGAATGAAGGAGAGCTGGAGTCCATCAGAGCCATTTATCCAGTGGATTGGAGAGATGAACAAGCTGGACACCTCAGGAATTGATGCAGGGTTACTTCAGCATTTGTGTGTGGCCTCAGCTCTTGTTTGGGGATAATGAATTGTCATCAAGGATGTGTCTGAAGCACCTCGAGGCTTGTCATAAAGATTCCCACAAAACACATTCATTTATCAGCTCGCTCTGAAGGGTGCTCATCCTGATTCCCTGCTCTCTGATGTTCTCAGCTTGCTACAGACAGAGCTCCCCCATCTTTACCTAAATATGCTCTTAAAACTCCAGAATAAGAGAAAATTTCCAGGCTAAATTCTGAATTTTGGCTCATCTAGAAAGAAAAAAACAACTGAGATGTTACTTCTCTCCAACTAAATCCTGTATTGGCAAAGCAAACTTGAGTGTCTGCTTGCTTTCAGCTGGCTAATGAATCCTTTTCTGCTTCTTCACCTTCCCCATCTAGCATCTTCCAGGGAGCCAGCTGAGAAGGCAGAGGACCACTTCTGATTCATTGGAAGAACATTTTCCCCCAGGCTTTCCATGCAGAGCTCCAGGGCCCTGCCTCTGCCATCTGAACCTCTCCCTGATCAGTGAGCACATCCTTTCTGTGCCTCCTTATCTCCCTCCCTGCAATGGAGATGGGGAGGGGGGAGGGTGTCAGCTAAGCCTTCCCTGACTGTTCCTAGAAAGATGATGATAAGTGTCCTCAGAAAAGGAGTAATTCCATTTTCCCACAATAACTCCATTCATGCTAAATAAAGGCCCCGTGCCTTTCATATGATTTTCATAACACTTGGCCTGATGGAGACCCCTGGTAATGAGGATTTTTGCATAAAAGCAGGGTATTTGCAACGGGCAGATTGCTGGGCCAGCCCTGGGCAGCCAGGGGCAGAGCTTCCCCAGCTATTCATCCCCCCCCAGGGCTGCCTCTGGCAGGGCTGTGCTGAAGTGCAGAGAGCAGCCCAGCTGCTGCTTCTTTGCCTGGGGGGTGAATGGCTGAGTGTGGCAGGGGGGCTGGCCCTGGGACAGCTGGGCACAGAGGGCCATTGAGGGCAGTGCCAGCCCCTGCTGCTGCCACAGAGGGAGCACAGAGTCCTTTCTGGCAGGCAGGAGGGGCTGGCTCAGCCTCCTGCCACCCTCCAGCTGCACCACACAGAACTGGTGAACACACTGGCACGGATTGTGTAGCCACACGGGGGGGAAAATCCAATTTTAATCCAGTTTCAGTCACTCAGAGGCAGCTTCTGCAGCTTCCCTCAGTCTCCCTCTCCCCAAACTCTCATGTCTCTGTCCAAAATGACACCTCAGCTCTCCAGCCAGGTGTCCTCCTGTCCCACCCCCAGCCTGGTGTTCCCAGGTGCTGCTGTGGGGAGAAAATGGGCCTTGCAGCACAGTTTCTGCTGCTGCCTGGCTGTGTGGAGATGATGTAGGCAGAGATGCACTGGAACAGCTGATTTGCATGTTGTTTGTGTGACAAACAGTGACCTTGGTGCCACCAGACAATGACCTGAGCTGGTTGTGGCCACGCTGGGGTAGTTGTGCACACAAATTGGGTGCTGGCTGGTGTGTTTAACTCCTCAGCTGAGAACACTATTGATGTGCTAAATGAGAATCCATTTCCAAGGGCATTTCTTAATTAGAAGTGGAGCCAGGGAAGGACTGGGGCTAGCAGGAGGCCCTTTAGCATCACCTGCAGCTTGACTTCTGATTAATCCTCCTTCTGCTGGGATCTTCCTCACAGTTACCAGTTAACTTGGCTGAAGGCAGAGACACCTTTTGGTGGCTGTTTCCTGGTGGAGACCTCTTGGGTTGCAGTTGAATTGCCAAGGAGAGTGGGTGGGAGCATCACAGTGCACCCAGGCACCAGGGGCTGTGGAGATGCTGGTCCATCCCAGCACCTCTGACCTGTTCTCCTCAATCCAACCACTGGCAAATGGAAAATATGGATTATTTCTTGCTCCCCAGCATTTATCCTATTGCAGGAACATGGGGGGAAACTCACCAGGGGGTGTTTTATTCCTCAGCTGCCTTTGCTGCAATCACCAGTGGGTGATTTGCTGTTCTCACCCATACTCAGGCCAAGTTACTTATTTTTGTTAATTTTTCCATCACTAACTGGCCACAAACCCTTCACACTCACACCCCATAGTGGAAAACTGGTGTTGGAAGCACACCATAAAATCCTATTTTTCTGTGTAGGCAAATAAATGGCCAGCATAGCATCGTGGAGGAGGTGGTTCTGAACTCTGCTCACCATTGTTGTCAAGGCTTTTTGGCAAAAGGCATTTTTACAGTGTCTCTGGAAGGTTTGTTCTTGCATTTTTTTTGGGGTTTTTTTTTGGTGTTTCTGCTTTGTTTTGACACTTGCTAAACATCAGAGAGGATGAGGCAGCACAGAGACAGATGCTGGCTTCGTGGGTACACAGTTTGAAAGACAAACCAAGATCAACAGATCATTATTTTTCACAGCAAGCAGAGAGGAGCTGAGAGAAATGACTGATTTTAGCACCAACCTGTGCTGATAGTGGCTGTTGCCTTCCAGAATGCTGCTCAACAGGAGCCTCTCTCTTGCACTGTGCTGAGGTTTTGATCTTCTGAAATGATGGGGGGTTTTTTTGGTGTTTTTTTTCCCACATTCAGGCTGTTACCACTTTGCTCTAAGTGCTGCCATTCCAAAAAGGATGCAAATGACCCCCAACTGCTCCAATTCAAATCAGAAATCATAACTTCTTGCATATTATCAATATTTATTTTATTTTTTCTGTGTTTGTACCAACACTGGGGCTTTATTCCCAGCTTCTTTGGTGCTCAGAGCAGGGCAGTGACACTTAGGCAACATGGGCTTTTCCCTCTCTCCTGACATCCTTGGTTGTTGAACTAAATCTCAAGCCCTCTGCTGCAGTTGTGCATCATGTCACTGCTTCAGAACACCCATTTTCTCAGCTTCCTAAGGAAAAAAAAGTAGGTGGTACTGGGCAAAATCATCTGGGGCTGGTGGAGAGCAGCTCTGGGGGCTTTTCCCAATGCTTCCAGAGTGGATCAGATGTTCTCTGTTCAGCATCTTCTGTGGATGGTGTAGCTGAGAGCTCTTTGTGACTGTTAAATGCATTGAATTACTAGCAGGTGGAAGTGCCAGATAATATTTATTTTCCATTTCTCTGTTTGACTTCTGAGGTTCAAGTGGTAATTGGCTGGAGGGAATTTTCTATTCCACATTAATCTGATGTTCATCATCATCAAATATGTTCATATGAGTGTTTTTCACATCTCTCACTCTGATTTTTCTCTCTGCCTCCACACAGCTGATGAAGAGCACACACTCTCTCCATTTTCTAACCACTTTTTGACTTAATTCTTCCAGATGTTCCTGGAACTGCTGCTCTGGGGCTGTCCAGCACCTCTCCTTCCCCAACTCCCACATCAGCAGCCACAAGTGACTCCAGCTGATGCTACAAAAGGTCATAATTTTGCCTTGATCTCTTCTTGCCTTTGTATTTTGTGAGTAGATGAGGTGTAATTTAAGCATTAATATTTGGAATGAGGTGTGACTGTTTGGAACCAGTCTCTCCTAAAGTGAGTTGCTCACCCTCTGTCTCCTGACCTTATGCCACTGGTCTCAGAAGAGAATTTCTTCTAATAAATGGCTCTGAGGCAGAAAAAAATGTGTTTACTGGGGTCTTGCCACTCTGAGTGCATGGCTGGCCAAGATGATCTGTGATCACTGCTGCTGAATCACTGCAGAAAGGTCAGTTAAAGCCCAGGAAAATGAAGGACAAAATGAAATAGTCATTGCAGTTGAGGTGCTGCAGCTGTTTGGAAGAAGCCATAAATCCAGCACTGACACTTAACCCTTTGAACTGGCTGCTGGGGTTACCTGCTCTGCCAGGGGGTTGGACTCTCATCTCCAGAGCTCCCTCCCAACCCCCACCATGCTGTCACCCCCATGCCAAGCACTGAGCCTCCTCACTTGCCTTCCAAATCTGCTTTTTTTTTTTTCCTCAGAGGTGGCATCTCTGAGCAGAAGCTTGCTGGAAGTGAGGAATGGAAGCAGTGTGTCCTCAGGGCTTGGATATTGTGATTTCAGGCAGTGGCAGAAGGGTGTGAGGGGGACTGGTGTCCTGCACCTTTTGGAGCCCCTCAAGGAGAATGATCCTTTCTGCCTTTTTTTTTTTTTAAATGAAAAATACATTAACTTCTTTTTCCATCTTCATTTAAGTTCTGCTTGTTAAAGAAAATGTGTAGCTAAGCCACTGGTCAATTTTTCTGCAGTTAATATCACTAATTGCATTGTAATTTACTCCTTGGCAGTCAGAAGCCCCATCATTAGACTTGAATTGTCTTCAACAGCTAGTATGGCAGGGATATTTTTTCTTTCTTTTTTGAAAAATAGGAATGGAAGAAAAAAAAGAAAAAAAAAAATTAGCAACGTATAAAAATGTCTCATCTCAAACTCCTTTGAGCCAGCACATTCATCCTAAGGATCTGTAGGGTGATGAGGGAATTTCAGCTCAAATTTCAGCAAGATTCAGCATTTTTTTCTTCCCTTTCAGAGCTGCAGGACAGCACGGTGCAGATCAACCCCACGTGTCAGCTACCTGCAGAGGGTAAGTGCCCACATGCACAGAGATGCTTTGCCACATGCCATGCCCTGAAGCCCCAGGACACCCCTGGGTGTCCCACGAGGGTGCTGAGGTGCTGTGGGGTGTGCCAGGACACCCAGAATGATTATGTTTGCTCCTTCCCTCAGCCTTGGCTGCTGTCCCACTGCCCTCCTGCAGCAGGATCCCTTGCCAAGCCACGAGGCAGCTGAGAACTGACATCCAACCACAGCTTGAAATGTGCCTTGGAATCTGCTTTAATTAGCTGTGAGCCATCATAATTGAATTACAGATCCACCCACTAAATTGTCTGTTGTGAATTGTGTAGGGAAACAAAAGCAGTTTGGAGCAGATACCTCCCTGCTTTCCAGCAGGGGCATCGAGGCTTGAACAAAGTGCTGGAGTCCTGGGATTGTTTAACCTCTAGCTTGCTAATTACCAGAGCTGCCAGGTTCATCTCAGCTAAATCAGCTCTGCCTGCCTCTCTGGGATGAGATACCTGCTGCATCCTGCACTGGGGAGCACCTGAGTGCAGGGTGAGGCCTGTATGGGAGTCAAGGAGCTCAAGGAAGGTCTCACTGCTTTGCTGACTGCTAATTATTCTTTTATTTATTCTTTTATTTCCCCCCAAAATATATGTGTCTTAGCAAACACCTATAATTAGGGCAGACTTTTATAAAGGGCTTTCTGTTTGCATAGAATAGCATTAAATTGGCATTCTTCTATCAGATGAAACCCAGAGAAAGAACAAATAATTTATTCATGCAAAACCAACCCACATGAATCATTTATTTACCTCTTCTGGTAATTTCACAAGCTCCCTTTTTATGCATCAAGCTGCAGATTAATCAGAACTTTCTAGGAGTTGATTTTGTCCAGAAAAAATAGTAGTCATGGCATAAATAGCTTTTCCTGCATGGAAAATCATCATGGGAACTTGGGGAAAAAAAGTCCCTACAGGGTTTTTTGGGGATTTTTAATGAAGTTTTTGAAAGAGCAGCTCCAAGAGGTACAAATTTCACTGTCTTTATCCCTCACAACATACTCCTAACAAGCCTGAGTTCTGTGTTTGACCCTCTCAAGTTAATCCACTAATTCAGAGCAACTCCCTGGAGTTCCTTCAGAGTTTTCATCAGTATAAAGAGAACCAGACCTGGTCTAAGGGCTTCAGTGTGCAAATGCATGCAGAAGTACAGGAGAGTTGTATATAAAAATTTTAAAAAGTGGTAAGGCAATGGAACAGGCTGCCCAGAGAGGGATGGAGTCACCATCCTTGATGGTCTTTAAAAAACAAGTAGAT
>JANHGL010002217.1:0-39456 GCA_024611195.1 Ceyx melanurus
CTGGCACCCTCACTGAGAAAAAGTTCTTCCTTGTGTTGACCCTAAACCTCTTGTGCTCCAACTTGCACCCATTGCCTGTGTTCTCTCCAGTTGCCACAACTGATGCTGTAGAGTTTCTGTTCTCATCAGTTTGGGCTTTTCTCTTTGCTGTACAGAACTTCCAGTCATGTCTTTGTTTCGTGTTAGGCTCCATCTATGTATTTTTATGAACATCTACAGATAGAATTTAATATATGAAACCTGCCAGTCTAAAAGCTGCAGGTTTGTTGTGTGTGTCCTTTGCTGTTTGGAGGAGTGAGGTGAAATACCCTGCTGGGTTGCAGGCCCCAGAGGGAGAGGAGCACACATTGAGGAGGAGGAAGGGCTCAGCATTTCCAGTTGGATCCGTGTCTTAGGGCTTCAGAGCTCTTTAGACTCCCGAGTGGAGCAACTCCAAAGTTCAAAGCCCTGTGGTTTTTGGCAGGTTTCTTTTTTTTTCCCTAAGATGTCTTCTTCAGGGCATAAAATATTCTGCCCTCAGTGCGTGTACATAACTCTCATTGGCCTTAAAAGAAGTGACATGCCTACATCAAAGGGAGGATTTACCCGGTAATGATTCATCGGGAGCCTGACAGGCAAACACAACAGTGCAGAGCTCCCAAACCAAAGCTCCTGAGCTAGGGAATGGCAGAGTTCAGATCTCTGCTGATCAGCTGCATTGCAGCTCTGCTTTTCAGCAGCTTTGCACTTCTGTGATTGTTTAAGTGTAGCAGGGATCAAACCATGTGGGTCCTTCCATCGGGTGGAAGCAATTGGGCAGAGGAGATGGCCCTTTAACATCTCACGTGGGAGGTAAATCAGGGTCAGATTAAATTGTGATGCTTTTTTTTTCCCCTGGAAAGTGGATCTTCTCATCCCTGGAGACACAGAGCCACGATATTCCCAAGCAAATGAGAAATACCTATTTATTAAACGTGCTGGCAGAGTGTCCTGGGAAGGAATGTGTTAATGACTGGTGATTGAATGCAGTGGTTTGCAAGCTCTAAGCAGCTTTAGTGTCTCCTACCACAGCCCTGATTTAAAATTCATAAATGCTAATCCTCCATAATTTACGGTTTAAAAAGCAGCCCCACTCACAGGCCCTGTGGCTACAGCTCTGTCAGAGTAATTATGCCGCCAAGCTGAAATTGGACTACTAACTGAGATATTAAACAGGGTAGGAAATCCTCTTCCCTGGCAGCCTACCCAATTATTCCAAATAAGCAAACAGATTAGTGAGTAATTTTCCAGTTAAATCTGGTGATTGGTGCCAGAATTGTATGTTAAATATTCAGAAGTAAATAGATTAAAGATGAAATGTCCCCTTTTCTCAAGCTTAATTTAATGTGTATATTAAAACTTTTTAGGGGGGTAGAAAAAAAAAAATAAAAAATCTTCATTGAAGTGCAATCCTCTTGCTTTGAAGACAGAACCTCCCTGGGCTTGGCTGCAGTCAGGGCAGGGTTGGCTGGGGCACGTCGTGCAGGGAGCCCCCCAGGATCAGTCCTGCTGCTCCTCACAGCTCAGCACCAGAGGCAGGGAGGGACTGGCAGCTGCCCCAGTGGCTTTGGGCACCCCTGTGGTAGTGCCAGTGGTAAAGTTGATTGGAAGTATGAGCAGTTTTGGGGTGGGGGAGTATTTTTTGTTTGAATTTCCCTCCTGACTTGCCCAGAGTTTCCATTTTTTAGCTGTCCAAAGAGTCCTTATAATGCAGTGTTTGGAACCCAAAAGAGCAGGAAGGAAAGGACGGACTGAATGCCCAGCAGACATGCCCAGCACACCCAGCTTCTGCACAGAGGGGTGAGTGCAGGGGAGAGCACAGGGCAGCTCAGCTGGAGCAGCCCAGTAACACCAGTGTGTTCCTCTGCTGTCCCTGCACCACGGGCTACATGTGGTCACCCTGAGTCAAGGAGGGAGTGAATTTAAGGGGCTGTGCCCTAACAGGAGAGGTGAGGATGCTTTCAGCAGCACAGGGATGCTGTCCTGGGAGAGGTCTGGCCCTGCTCTGGACATTGTGGTGACACCTGGACCACGTCAGAGACAGGATGTGGCTTGTGGCACCTCTCCCCACAGTGGCTGCTGCAGTAGATGCTGCACAGACCTGGATGAAGCTGGTCCTTTGCTGCAAGGACCACAGTGGGAGACCCTTGGAAGCCCAGGTGGTTAACACTGCATTTTAGGACCATGAAATTCTTTCTAGAAAGAAGTCTGAGGGAAATGTTTTTGGATTCCTGGATTAAAGCAAAAATGTGTGTGCATTTCCATAGGCAACAGCACCTGGGAGAGGGAAGCTGCAGTTGAGGAACTGGGGAATAGTTTGAGCACCTGGTCCAAGGATCCTGAATACTACAAAGAATCTTTTAAGCCATTCCAATGCCATTTTCTCCTGGCACTGAAAGTTTGTTCTGCTAAGGGAGTATTCTGTCATTTGGTGAGAGCAGCACTTACTTACCAGGAGGCTGAGGTACAGCAGCTCAGTGTGTGTAGCACCTCCTGGAAAGGCAGAGTTCTGGACTCTGCCTCAGGAAGGAGTTCAGCTGCAGCAGGCTCAGGAGATCAGTGTGATGGGGCTGCAGAAGGCTCAGTCATCCCCCTGCCCAATAAAGCTGGGCCCAGCCTTTGTTCCTGTTCCTACTGCAGGGGAAGGAGAGCTTGAAAAGTTTCATCACCTTCAGTCTGTTGTGCTTGGTCAGCTGGGTGGGTGAGAGAAGCAGTTCACTCAAGTTTAATATTATCAGTGGTTTAACTCATGATGTGTTCTCTAGAGTGAGCAACTTGGAGCATTTAAAAACAAACTTTCCAGCAAACTTTCCAGGTGAAGGGAGCAGGTCCCCAGGTTGGGTAAGTTGTTCATGCAACGTCTGCAGACTGGAGGAGGGTTTGGGTCAGTCCCCTCACACCTGGGCACAGCCCAGTGAGGCAGAACCTTCCTAGCCATGGGCCAACAGCTTTGCTTTTCCACTGGCAAGTGCATGAGCTGCAAGTAGGTAATGCTGAGCACATGGCTAGAAAGGATTAGCTCAGCTCCTGCACATCCCAGAGGCTTTTTTTTCTGCTTCGTCCTCCCTGGAGAGGCTTTTTCACCTCAGCCCTCTGCTGGAATGTGCCTTAAAGGCATCATCGAGCTCATAAAAATTAAGTGGTGTGCAATCGTTAAAACAAAACAAAACAAAAAGACCTTAACGAAATTTTGTTCAATAAATTCTCTAGAATCAATCCAGTTATGTTTTTATTACTGTCAGAGCTCACAGCATAGTTTCCCTTGCTGTGTTTCACAAGGCTGCAGGGGCTTTTGTTAGTTGGGGTTTTTTCCACACCATTACACACGACGACATTTTGGCTTTGTCTGGAGAAGTGGTAAAGACAAATCCTACAAGTTTGTTTATTTTTTTTTAGCTTGTGAACAGCCTGTGGATCAAACCTAAAGGTTTACCTGTTTAAAAGTGGAATGAATTGTTGGCTGTGGAGGGATCTAGATTGCATTACACTGCTGAGAGCCTGTGAATGTCAGGCTTGGGGCTAGACCTAGACAATTTCTGCCTCTCTGAGTTCACCCAGTAGGGCTGAAGATGGGTTTTCTTAGTGTAATGGTAGTGGCAACAAACTGGGAGGAGTTGTGGTGCCCTGTTTGCACAGATCCCTACCACGCTCTTGCTGCCATAACCCTGCTGGTTCAGCACCTGCTGCACATTCCAGAACCTCTCTGTCTTGTAGGAGTTGTTCAGAGTGCTCCAAATGCCAGCACGCTGCAGGTATCTCATGTCTCCTGCCTGCTGCCCTGGCCCTTTCACCCAGGGATTCTTCATTTTTGCTAAGCCTGAGAGAATTCACTTCCAGGAGGTCATGGTCAGGCAGGTTTGTCAGTTGGGTTCTTCTTGGTATGAGCCGTTGGAGTCTCCTGCACAGTAAAATGTTCTCAGTTGGTTCCTGGCTCTTTCTGTTTGCAATCTGTGTGTGCACGCTGCTTTCCACTGGCTTGGAGAGCCTTTGTGGTCAGCCTGGGGTTTCTGGACTTCTGATTAATCCCTCTGAGGTTGTGGTAGCCCATCACTTGGGAGCTAGCAAGCAAGTGGACGTGAAGAAAAGAGCTGGACACAAAAATGGCCATAATGGAATAAATCAGATAAGCATTCACCATTGCCATAGTGGAATAGGTCACATATCCATCCACCAGCTGTGGTTTCTATTCCTGCCTCTGGGAGCAGCAGTTTCTGAAGGTTTTAAGCAGTCTGGCTTCATCTTACTGGTTTTACCCATTCTCTTCACCTACCATTGGGTGAGTGAAGAATTTGTTGCTGGTCTCTGTTTTTGTTAGTTCATGATTTGCAGAAGCAGGGTGCTTAGTGGCTGTTGGCAGTGAATCCTCTGTAGTGCAAATGCTGACAGGATTTGTGTCCTTAGAGTTGCCTATATACAGTCCTAAAAACATGGAGATTTCTCTCATATGCTTCCCCAATGATATCTGAGAACAGAGGTGAAGACAATTGGCTTCCTTCTTGTGTTCTCTGAGTGCTGGATTCTTGGTTTTGAGAAGAGGTGGTGCCTGGATCACCTTTCCTCCCTGCTGGGCACCCCTCTGGTCCTTCACACAAGTGGGCTCACCTGCCCAAAGTCTTTCTCTGGTGTCTCTTGAGGTTTGGGGGGTGCCCAGGAGGCAGACTCGAGCTCTCTGATGCCAGTTGTGCCCTCAAATGTGTTCCCTCTTTGCTGTGTTTTTTTTTCTTTTTAATGTAAGTAGAAATTATTTTGGAAACTTGAACAGAATGCCATGAACAAGAGTTCCTTAAAGGGATGAAAAGCATATAATTTAATCTGTGTTTATGGCATTTAATCTTAAAAACCTGCAGTCTTAGGTACTTTCTGTATCTGTTTCCCTTGAGGAAAGCAGATAAGGGCACCCAGTGCTTCAGCAGCTCGTGCTGGTTAAAATGAACCTGAAATGCAGCTTTAAATAAACCCAGCTGGCCAGGACATGCTGTTGGTGGCCAAGATGTGCTGGTGGCACTGGGAGGGTTTTCAGGCAGCCTTGCTGGAGCAGGAATCAGCGAGAGCTGCCAGGCTCTCTGGGGACATTACCTGGATGCCAGGAGAGCTCGGGCCCTGGGGAGAGGTGGTGTGTGTGAGAGTGGGATGCTGCAGCCCTTCACTGCTCCTGTGGCTGCAGGAGGGAGAGAGGGAGGTTTCTGGAAGAGCTGCCCTGGACACATGCTGGCAGCCAGGCCCTTGCTGCTAATGGCAAGGAAAAGATGGCTCGAGAGATTAACTGATGTTTGTCACAGTGGAGAGACCAGCTTCTTGTTTCTCCTTGCAGCAGCCCTCTGAAGTGGTGGGGTGTGTGCTGGCTGCTGAGGACAGGCTCCAGGCTCATGCAGCTCACTGTCCACCCAGGAACAGCAAGCAAGAACAATGGGTGCTTCTGAATTACCACAGAAGATTTATAAGGAGAGATGATATCTCTTAAGTAACCGGGTCCCAGACCATTTAAGGGCACTACAGACTTCAATCAGTGCCTTGAAATGTATTTATAAGCAAATAGAGCCAGGAGTGTTTTGTGCTATTAGGCCAGTTCAGCAAATCACTTAAGCATTACTTAACACATGCTAAGTCCACTCCACCGAGGGCAAACTCTGGGCACGATAAACTCTTTGCCCATAAAAGGTCCTCCTCTGGAGAATGCATTATTAATGATTATTAATGATTATTAATGATTTTTCCCGAGGGTGGTTTTGCATTTTCTGTCTCGACAAGAAAAAAAGCTGGTAGCAGAGCCCGTTGCCTGTATTGTTTGCGTGATTGGTTTGCTAAGTGTCTAAATCTGAAGTGATAGAATTTTGTAATATCCAGTGTGAGAATTGGCAAGTGGTGTACATCTATTTTCTCAAGTGAGGGAGTGACCCATAACTGGCATCCATCACGGGGCATGAAAGCAGAGCTCACTGCAGTGCAGCGAGCAGGGAATCACTCATAGGCAGGGTGTTATTCACTTCAACCTTTCCCCTTTCCTCAGCACAGCCAGGATCTATATGTCTGCTGCTGCATGCTCTGCCTGCTGGCATAGATGTATGATGGCATCAGGAAAACTGGAAGGGGAAGAAATGAGATGGGAGCAGAAAGTGGTGTGGGTAAATGTTGGCGGAGCTGATAGAAATTTAAGTGGTCAGGCTTGTCAAGGAGAAGGGAAACTGCAGGGCTGGAGAGTGACAGAGATGAGAACTGACTTCTGGAGGAATGGGAGCTGAGAGAATACTTTGCAGTGCAAAAGCAGTGGGCACAAGAGAACTGGAAATTAACAGTGTAAATAGAATGGAAAATTAGCTTGATGTGGGGAAAAAAAACCAAAGTATGTTTCACCCTTTTGCTCTGGTTACTCTGTCATTATTCCCAAATTTGACACCACTTTTCAACAGGACCTTCCTGTTGCAATTGCTGTGAAAAATCACACGATGGCCAAAGCCTCTGAGAAGAAACATTAGTCTGGGATCTTCACTGGTATATGGTACCTAGCTGCTTCCACCAGCCCTGCAGACCCACTGTGTACTTGGCAGAAACTCTCTTTTCCTCTCTACTTGGTGAATAGTAAAATTAACTTTAATTAGTTGTATGCTGAAATACTGAGCTACCTGGAGAGCCCATGGCCAGGCAGTTAATCTCTAGCAACTCCACACAGGGGAGATGAATCCCATCCCAAACTTCTGAACAAGCAGGAGAGGCAAAGCAGGAGGTTGTGGTTATTTCCCCCATGGAATGATTGTGTGGATTTGCCAAGGGACATACTGGAATGGTGACTTGGAAGGAAGAAGTGAGTCTGCATCTCCTGACCCCCACTTTAGCAGCATAGCTCTAGGATACACTCCCTTACTTCCCCCCAGGGGTAGCAGGGTTGCCACTCCATGGGTTATCCTGAGGTAGGTGGTTTGGGAGGTGCCCTGGGAGATGGTGGAGGAGGCCACGAGCACAGGCAACTCTGTCAGGAAAGAAAAAGCTTTGTGTTGGACATGCTGAGAGCTGCTGGCTTGCTTTGCAGAGTGCAGCTTGCAGCCTCTGACAGGGTTTAGTGGAAGGTTTTACTCTCCACTGGGGTCCTAACCTGTGGCACACACGCCAGGTAACCCAGCACAGCTCGGACACGAGGATCTCAGCTGTGCTACATGGGAGGAGGGGGCAGCTGCCAGGCATTTCTGACCTTGGTGCCTGGGCAATCTCTCCTGCTCAGGACAGAGTTCCTTGGCAGTGAGCATAACCCTCCTGTCACCCGTGCTGCTCCCTTTGTCATTGTGCTGCTGGCTTCACATTCTTGAACTCGGAGCACGAAAACCGCTCTGCTTTTTTAACTGATGATTTGTTTGTTTTCCCTCTTTGGTCGATGCTGGGATCAGTGATGTCAAATTGTTCTATTTGCTTTGACAGGAAAATGTTTTCAGAGTTCATTAGGATGGCATCAATTCTAACATTTGGCACACAAACATTTGATGACCTTCATGTGCAGGAAGAAATATGTAGGCAAAACTTCCATTAGTTTGAAAAAACGCTTCCACTCGGCACCGTTCTGATTCCTGAGCTGCAGCTTCCACTGGGAGTTCAGCACAGTCCCTGCTAGTGATGTGCCAGCAGCTCTTGGGTCCAGCTCTACTCCTAGGGAAGGTGCTTCCAGCACCTGCAATGCTTGTGGGCACTGGCCATGCAGCTCCTGGTAGCTGGTAAATCAGCCCAGTATAAATGTGACAGGCATTGGTTTTTCCCTCTGCAGGCACCTGCCCTGTGATACCCTTCACTGCCTCTCAGAATGGGATGGAAGGGGAATGTTCCTGGCTTCCCAGGGCCTGCAGCAGGGAGGGGCTAAGTATGGGCAAGAACTTTTGCAGTGAGGAAACCTCTTCGTCAGTGGTTGGAGTGAGGCCACCAACCTGCTCTCACACTGATCACCTCATGAGCTGCTGACAACCTCTGGCTGCTGTTAGCCCAAAGGATTAGCAGGGACAAGGTGAAAATGAGAGCCAGCTACTTGCCACCATTTGCCCTTCAAGCTCCCTTTAGAGCTGTGCAAGCACTGCCAGGCTGCTTTGGTTTTCCCCGTGCCTGTCTCCAACCCTTTTCTCTCACCTGACTTAGCTCTTCCTTGTTTCTTTTTTTAGGATTCACTGTGTTTTTATAGTTTTTTTTTCTCATATCCTGTAATCTAGTGAAAGGTGTCTCTGTGGATGGAGGGGATTTGCACTTAGCCTTTGGGTGAGGTTTTCATAACAGTGCTGCCTGTAAGGAAAGCTGCTGCTGTGCTCCCCTAAATGATCCAGGGTGAATGTTCACCACTGCTCTTGCTGTTGCTTTCTCCATGCTCTTCTAAATGATATGTTTTCATCAGCAATTACTGAGATGGGGAGTCAGGGCTGGGTTTTGAGGTGTGCCACTTAGTGGCCTGCTCAGAAAAATGGGAGAGGGGAGGAGGAGGAGGATGGCAGAGCCTTAATCCCATGCCTGGCTGAAGAGAACGTCCTTCAGGCGAGTGGAATTCTGCACCTTGGAAAAGTATGACTTTAATTTTGCCTTTCAAATATGAACTAAGCAGGGCTGTCAACACATACTGTGTTCTTCCTTGTCAAACCATTTCACTTAGCCTGTCAGCTGTAAACAGCTTAAGAGGCATGTCATTCCTGCATTATTATAGCACTTGGAGATTTGTTTTTAGATTGGCTCTCTATCTGCTCTGCAAAAGGTGGAGATACAGAGATGACACGGGTTATTTATCGTGTTACTGCAAAGTGCTGCTTGTGGTTTGGGGTAAGCAGAGTAACTCTTTGCAAAGGCTGGCAAGGCAGAGCAATAATCCTGTAGCACCATGGTAATGCCATTGCCATACTTTGTCACATCAGCAGCGTGGGCTCCCTTCGCTGGGGGCGTGCCTGGCCTCACCCCTCCTGGGAGGCTTGCTTTCCCAGATCAGGGGAGCTGGGTGAAGATGTTGTGGAGAAAGAGCTCTCCCATCAGCAGACTCCTGCTTTGGGGTTTTCAAAACACTTGTTTAACATATTCCAAGCAGCAGTGTTTAAGCTGTTGATGACAGCTCAACTGCTTCCTCCCGGAACATTTTGACAAGTGGTTTTCAACGTTTTGGTTTCCCGGGATTTTCACCACCCCCAAAAACGTGGCCTGATTTTCCATGTCACACGTTTAATCTATTTGAGATGTATTATGCTGCAAAAGCAGGAAGGAGGGAGCTAAAGGACAGGGAGACACACTCCACACTTGTGATTATCAGCTTCTCCCCGTGTCACCGCAGAGAGACGCGCCGAGAGATTCAGGGTGTGCAAAGCAGTCCAGCTTCAGTTGCCAGCCCGTCTGGGTTGTGATTTCTACACGTTGGTGGTGAGATTTCTTCCTGAGGGCCCTGAAACCCCTTGAAGTGAGGCCGTTCTCACTGCAGGGAGCCCCAGCCACCCCCTCCTGCTCAGCTTGCCCAGCCTGTTTGCTGTCCCCACACGGCTGCCCGGAGGGTGGCACCAAGGGGCACCTGTGTTCCGAGCAACAGTGAGGGAGAAAAGTAGAGGTTTGCTCACAGAAAGCAGGGAAAAAAAAAGATGGGATGCACCCTGTACCCTCCTGGGCCCTGAGCAAGAAGCGGGCAAACCAGAGAGAACTGTGGTTGTCAAGCTCCCAGGCTGCGTTAAGAGTTTAGGAATATCTAATGCCACGCAGAGAAAACTTGTATTTCCACTTCAGAACTCAAAACATTTGGGGTATTACCTAGTGTCTGCTTGTGTCACGAGTGCCTGATGTGCTGGCAGCTTGGAATAATTCAAATATCCATGTTTATCCTGCTCAAAACTCAGGGTGTTGCTGTGCTTTTGCCAGACCAGGATGCCACTCACTTGATTGTGCACCAGTGACTCCATCAGCACTGAGCAGCACATTCCCTTAATCATTATTGTAGCACAGTGAGCTATTTTATTATAGCAAACTATTGGCATCAAATTAAAACACATCCCTGTAAATTATTATTTTATTCTAATGCTCTTTATTATGCACAAATGAAACCTCACACATTCTAAATGTAATATGAAACTTTTAGCTTTCCTGAAGCTCATTTTCTGCCCCTAAACAAAAACTATTTGGAGTTTTTTTCACAAAAAGAAAAAAAAAATCTCTTGAGGGTTTGATCTAATTATGAATTTGATACTGAAATGATTTGAGAATTAATTAAATTATTAGGAATTTGATACTTAAAGTATCAAAAGCAAGGCAAGGAGTAGGGAAGAGCATGGTCAGGCTGTGTGCACTGCCCACGAGCCCCCCATGCTGGCACCTTTTTGTTGGGCTTTTTTTTCCCCTAACAGAGAGGGGAAAATGGGAGGAGATGGGACAGCTCTTGATGCTCAGAGGGAGATGGAGGTGCCTGCATCAAGGGAAAAATAACCACTCTTGCAAGAATGAGTGGTTAGGAAAACAAAAAATAAGCATTTTCAATATATTACAAACAGAATTATCTGCCAAACCAGCAAGATAATTATCTTAATGTGATTTTTGACCAAGATAAATTTATCATCTTTTATAAACCGTGTAAGAATTTGAATCTTATGCAAAACTTAGAAATAAATCTAAAAAATATGATAATGTAATAAAATCCAAATTATTAGCATTCCGACTGCCATACTTGAGGCAGTAAAACCTTTTAAGTTCCAATGGAAAATAGGCTAGTAAAAGTGGAGTAAGTTACTCTACTTTAATCACTTGATAAATAGCTACAATGCTTAGAAGAATTGATAGTGTCATTCCAGCAACATCCCATTTTATAACCAGCCTGGTGCTGATTTGATTCTTTGATTCTGCTGATTTGTCCTCCCACAGATGCAGTGGCCTCATGCAAAGGTAGCAGGTGGAACATGGAAAGTTCCACCTCAACATGAGGAGAAATTTCTTCCCTGTGAGGGTGCCAGAGCCTGGCAGGGGCTGCCCAGAGAGGCTGTGGAGTCTCCTGCTCTGGAGACTGTCCAAACCCTCCTGGATCTGTTCCTGGGTGACCCTGCTCTGGCAGGGGGGTTGGACTCAATCTCCAGAGATCCCTTCCAACCCCTAACATCCTGGGATTTGCAGCCCCCTTTACATCAATCCTTCTCCATATGGATGTCTGAATGTTTTGCAAGTCTGGCATCAGAAACCAAAGCCCCAATTTATAATTAATTCTGAATAATTAGTCACAGGTACTTCACACACTTGCGGGCACTGCGTCCACCTTTTGGTGTCCAAGAACACACTTAGAAATGAAGACTGGCTTTGCAGGTTTGAACCTTACCTGTGCTTCAGGTGGTGTTCTGCAAACTGATGATTTCTGTGTCATTTCAAGGTGATATATTTGCATTTATCTGGAAAAAACAATCTCTAGAATGTGTGCTTCTAGGCTGGGTCTTCTCCCACAAACTACTAAGAAATTATCTTGCTTTGTGAGTGGTAGCACAGGGAGAAGAACAACTCATTTAATAGCTCAGTCACACCAGCAACAAACCCAAGAATAAACAGAACTGCAAAGGGGAGAGGAACTTCTCTTTTTACACAAATCATGTGCTAAGCTTCTCCCATGAAGACTGGGGGCTAAGTGAAATATGTAAAATAGCTTGTTGAAGAAAAAATTGGTTCAAGGAGGACTGAACGGCTCGAGAGATTAGTGCTGGGATAATAGCTTTTCTCCATTTAAGTGGTAGACCAGTTCAAATCAATTCGAGGTCTCTGGAGACTGCAAGGTGTTGCTATCCTGTGACTCCTTCGTAGTTACTTGAAATGATTTCTTGGTCTCAATCCCACCCTTAGTTGCCAGAAAATGATCCCCAACCCAATCAGCACTGAATTACTTTGAACTAACTGTTGTCTCCTCCCCCTCAAGAAGCACAACCTTCAGGGCTGCGACCTGCACTTGTTTTATTTAGTGCTGTGTTGCTGGACAGAAATAGTTCTGAGGTTTTGTTCCATGGAGTGAGCAGATCACACAAGAAAAGAGAGATTCTGGAATAGTGAAGTAATTCTTGTCAAAACATGCAACGATTTGTTCTTTTAATGCATATTCCTGAGGAGAAGGGGGCTGCTCATACCAGTCCCACACAAGCCTGCAGGCTCTGGGGGGCTTTCCCTGCATCCATGGAAATGACGAAGCAGGGTTGCAACTTGGGAAAGTGCTGTTGGGGATAAGGAACAACTGGAAAATTCCAATTGGTGGCTTGCACCCCCCTGGGCTGCTTTGGAAGCAGCTGGTTAACTGAGATGCTGGAGCAGCAAAGTGATGCCAGGGACACTCCAACTTACAGCAGCTCAGCTCTCACCTCTCAGTTGCATTCTGGAGGGCTGCAACAAGTAAAATAGCAGCCACTGATTATTCTACCCATTGTATTTTACCCATTGTAAAGATCAAGCAAACAGTAATAAGCAGTGCTGACCAGGATGAGGAGGATTTGGATTTTTTTGTGGCCATAATAATAAGTCTAGAGCTAGTGAACCACAGCCAAGTTCATATTATTCAGTGTATCACTGCAAAAAAAAAGAGAACTGGGGTTGTCAGAGAAAACCCCAGCAGTTCTGTGTGTATGGTTGCTTGGGAAAAAAACAAATAGGATGCCACCACAACAGGAGGGTGCTGGGGAGCTGTGGCTATAGCCACAGTTTCTCTGGAACCCATGCAGTAGGAATCAGTTGCAGTCGCCTTGCAGGAGAAAACGTCTTTTTTCCTTAGCCCAGACAGGCCCAGCTTTGGGAATGTTCATGGGGGAGAGGCTAAAGGGGTTAAATAGGGCACAGTAGAGATGATCTGTGGGAACTTTCATTATTAGGTGGAGCCTTGATGAGTGAAACGAGAGGAATTGCTCTCCATCACGAAAGGCTGAAATGTCAAGGGAGAATTCACAAATTAATCTATTAAAAATAAGTAGGAGGTTGAGCAGCACGACTCAAAAGGATGGAAATACAGGGAAAAAAACTGAGATGTAAAGTCCCAGTGATTCCTAAACACACCCACCTGGGATTTGTACAACAAAGCAGAGGTTTTTATACCTGTGTGTGTATATGTGGGGTGAAATTTAAATGGACAGAACCTTTCTTTCAGCTGCTCCCAATATTTGTAGTGACCTGGCCTGAATGAGAAGTTCTGTTCTGATTTGTGTGGCTTTATCCAGAAAAAACACAGCAGGGATTTTTCTTTTTTAAAAGACACACCAGTCAAAAGCCTCCCAAGCAGTTTTCTCTGGGGTGATTTTCCTGTTCTGCTGTGATATTTTTAACTTAAATTTAGTGAATGTGAGAGGTGCTGTTTGACAGCACTGTGTAACACATCACGTGCACCCAATGCTGGGGAAATTTCTCTGTGTCAGCCTGCTGAGGGACACCCCCCAGCCTGAAGGAACCACCTTCCAGGAGGAAAACCAGTAAGTCCACATCAGTGGGTCCAGTCTTCCATTCAATCTTGCATTGTGATTGCTTTTGAAGATCTCCCAGCTTAAGGAACTGGAGGGAGTTGTGAGAAGTTCCTCAAGTGCCAGGATGGCCCAGGTCCTTTTTTCCTGTTCCCCAGCAGTGGCTGCAGCTCTCTGGAGGGCAGCAGTGGCTGAGGTGGGACTTGACCTGCATTACCAGGTACCTGCTGGGTGGAGCTGACCCTCCGTGGCTCCGGGGAGGCCAGGCTCTTGGCTTTGCTCCCTGCCTGTCCCTGCCACCAATCTCTAGGCCTCAGTGTTAATCGTTTTGTGAAGCTCCCATAGATTCAGACTTTTACTTTTACCAGCTTATTATAGTCCAGGAAGATGAGATGTGACTATGCTGAGATACAACCCCCAGTGATGGCGCTTTATAATACTGCCTAACTGGAGGATTGCTATTGTAGGCAGAGAAAAAGGCAATAAAGCAGCATTGATATCCTGCCTGCCCTCTTCCAGGAGTTATTGAATCAAACCTACCAGAACTGCCAGACAAACAATTTGCAGCTGCAGTCTGAAGCCTGACAATGACACAGAATCAAAAAGAAATAGTTGGAGTGCACGGGCTTGTGAACTCCTGTGCGACCCACCACAGCAGGCTCCCTAGGATTGTTCTCCTCTTTCTGCTCCTTTCCCTCTACAATTCCTTCTCTTTACCTCCCTCTTCCTCTCTCTCCCATTTTCTCTCCTGTGTTTTGTCATTTGCAACTCCTCATACCTTTCCTTTTCTCTTTCTGTCTCTCACTACCTCGCTATTTCCTTCTCTTGCCTCTTGGAGTTTGGTTTTTTTTTTTCCCTTTGTGAGTTCTAGTGCCCTCCTCTGCTCCTCATTGTTCCTCATTTTTGATTAATTTAATTTTTCTCATTGTTTCTCACACTGTCCCCTATTCTCCCTTCCCTGCTGTACCTTTTTCCTCTTTAATTTCCCTCCATTTCACCGCTCATCTTTTCTCCCTTTTCTGCCAATACTTCCACCTTCCTTCTTCCTGAGCCATTTTTTAACCAGTAGCTGAGCTCTGTGTTGCTCTTACCCCTCAGCTGTGAGGATTTAAACCTTTCCTGGGCACTAGGATTTCCAGAGTGCCAATCCAGCTCAGCTGAGGGGAACTGATGTGGTTTGGCTCTGACTCCTCCAAAGAGAGAGATACTGCAGAATCCAGGGGAACAGCAGTGCTTGCAAATACTCTGTGGCTCTTGAGTCAGGTCTGCACTCATGGGTGGATTCAAACAGTCGTGGGAGCTGGAGCAGACCTGCAGCTACCACCTTATCAGACTTTAGTCCTTTATCTCAAGAGAAATGTCAGCACTCTCAGCTCCTTGCAGTGTGTAGTTTGGCTTTGGCTTGGGGCATTTGTCTAGGTGCCCCTGCTCAGGCAGGGGGGTTGGACTAGATGATCTTCTAGCTCCCTTCCAGCCCCTGACACTCTGTGATTTGAGGGTTTTAGAATTATTATGATGTAGGGTCCAACAGAAAAGGACCATACTGTGAAACCCACTTCCTAGACTTTGCATGTGATCACTAGCAGGCCTAGGAATAAAGTCAAGCCCAGAGCTTGTTGACAGGATGACACCTCTCCTGGTGTCAAATAATGCATAATATCAGTGGGAAAAAAACCCTCCTCTGCCCTTTGTTTGCTTCCTGCTGCTTCTCCAGCTACTGCTCCTGTGGAGTTTGGTGCTCCTGAAAATGGAAAGAGAAGCAGCTCCTTTGTAAGCCAACCCTTTCTGCCCTGATTGGATTTTTCTCAGTTTGCCTGCTTCTTTATTTGATTGAAAACCTTAAACCCCTCGAAGGTTTTCCATGAAGATTTTGAGCACAATTTGGAATGGGGGGAGTGCCTAAAAAGTCCTAGTTTCTTTCTAGCTAATGCAAGAGAAGGGCTGATGGGATTAGCCCAGCAGTGCGAGTACCTGACTGAGGCTGCTATCAACACATCACCAGAGGAAGGGTTAAGTTCAGTTTCTTTCACTCACCCCTTTTACCCTCTCCCATTTTGCCTTTCTTCATCCAGTAACTGACACTTGCACCAGCAGTGCAAATTCCTGGGCACGTTCTGGTGCTGGTCAATACAGGAGTAAATCTCCCAGTCCCTCCTGCTGCTTCACCCGACAGCAGAGGATGCTCAGCAGGACTGAGGGGTGAGGTCTGAAAGCTTTACACCCCCTGACATCTATTAGAGCTATCTTGGAGCCAGGTGGCTAAACCCCAGAGCAATTCTTTGTAATGGTACCCCTGAGAGCACCCATCTCTTTTTAGCACAGCTATTGATTAGTCAATTCTGGACTTGGGAGGAACAAAATTGGTGTGTGCATCAAGGTTCTTTTCCTCAATTTGGCCTGGTTTGAGATTAATCGTTCACTTTGAGCCATTTTCTTAAGCAGCTTTAAGCCTTGATAAATTTCAGTGGGGTTTGATTTTTCCATCACCCTTCTCTATGGAGGCCTGTTGTTTAGCAGCCTTCTCTAGGACATCACCCAGAGTTGTTGGGTCTTTATCCTCATCTCCCTCATCGATCCTGAGCCCTTGTCCAGGGTGATTATCCAAGCTCAGTAAAATGCTGGGGACTTCATTTAATGGCTGCAGACAGTGCACAGACAGCAGCACTGAGGCCAGTGGCTACTTGGTTTTCAGCAGGAGCAGTGCATTTAATGAGGCCATGTTTAGGATATTGTCCAAACCCTGCCTCTGCCTGGCTTTGGTGTTCTTAGAGTAGCATGTAAACCAGGAGCAAGTTCCTTCCAGCTTCAGAAACTTTCAGGAGTATATATATATATATGATTGTCCAGGAAGTTTTCCTGGAAAAAGATGTTGTTTCTTCTGTCTGTTATTTTTAGCTTCCCCTCCAAGTTCATGCTTATGTGTGTCTGAAATCCTTTTTTCCACCTGTTTTAGCATTGCAATACTAGTTTTGAAGGTAACTGCTTGGTTCAGGTGCTGCTTAAAACACCTTGCTAGCTTTTGGTTTGGAGAAAGGCTCCTGCAGCTTCATGTAGCTGAGGGCTTAAAGGACCTTATTTTTCCCCTCTGTACTAAATGAAGGGCTGTAAATGCATCTACAGATCTAAGCCTGGCTTCATTAACTCCTTCACAGGAAGATGTTATGGATGTTAAAGTAGTCATTGTCATATAAAAGAGAGAAACAGTTGTGTCCAGATGTTCTGAGCTCAGATTTGAGCTCATTGCTGCTTGTCCTCCTGTCTAGTAGCACTTGAACTCCACTCTGGATGTCAGCTCTCCATCGTTGTTTTTCTTCCCCTTGCTCTTTGCTGAGGTGGTTTTGCTCCAAACACAGGCTCAGGAGGGATTTTTATTTATTTATTTATCAAATTATCTGTATGAAAAATTTCCCAAGTCAGCATCACCTGCTCAAAGCACTGAAGTTGTGTTCTGTGGGCCAAGAAGACACTGCTGGTCTGCTCTGTGTGCTGCCTTTCACAGTGCCACAGCAAACAGCAAGCCAGCACTGCTCTGCTCAGATTGGTTTCCTATTTAATCTGGGATGCATGTCCCAGTAAAACAGGCAAGGGCTGTTTTTTGGCAATTCTGTCAGCAGCTGAAACTGCACAAGGAGATCCCAGATCCATAAAGCTGAATTGTTTTCTTGGAAGTGCTGGGAGGGGATCTTGGAACTTCCCTCCCACTTCTGCCATGGGTATAAGGAGCTAATGTACTGAGCTGAGTGAAACAGGTGGTTTTGTGATGCCTTCCAGGATATCAGTTTCTTAAAGCCTGGAAAAAGTTAAACTCACTTTAAAAAGTTAAAAGTTTAACTAAGGAGAAACATGGGCAGCTTTAGTTTGGTTTCTCGTGGAATAGAATACCCAAGAACAGAATAAAATCAGCATTTGGAAGATACTCTGTCTCTCCTCACACTGATTTTCCAAAGCTGCTTTTCACTGAGTGCCTATCAGTTAGGAAATGTGGATGTCCATGGTTTAAAGCTGTGCCTGTGTGTGGGAAGCTGTTTTGGTTTTCCAGCCTCTTGAAGAACGTGTCCATAGAGGATATCAACACAGATTTGTGGGATCATCTTAGAAAAGGTTGAATATAAAGTTCTGTTTGCAAATACATATGCCATCAAAACTTGATTTACCCATGCTTTTTACCATTTGATGAGATAAAAGAATATTAGCTCTTAAAAATGAGGCAGAAACTGAATTCCCTTTGCCACGCAGTATATAATAATATTGTATTTCTCTGGACTTGTGTGGATCTGACACCATGTTTGTCTCATCACAGAATGGTGGGGGTTGGAAGGGGCCTCTGAAGATTATCAAGTCCAACCCCCCTGCCAGAGCAGGACAGAACTAGAGCAGATCAGGCAGAAATGCATCCAGACAGGGCTGGAAAGTCTCCAGAGAAGGAGACTCCACAGCCTCTCTGGGGAGCCTATTCCAATGCTCTATGATTCTTACAGTGAGGATGTTCTTCCTCATGTTGAGGTGGAAATTCCTGTACTTGAGCTTGAATCCACTGCCCCTTGTCCTACCAGAGGGCACAAATGAAAAGAGGTTGTCTTGCCTTCTTGATGCCCAGCCCTCATGTATTTATAGACATTAATTAGATCCCTCTCAGTCTTCTCCAGACTAAAAAGCCCCAGGTCCCAGCCTTTCCCTGTAAGGCAGGTATTCCAGCCCCTTCATCATCCTCCTGTCATTAGTCATGGTGAAACCAATGCAATTCTGGAGCAGAATGAGTTTCCACACAGCCAAGTGCAGATTGTGTTCACCAACACACAAAAGCATCACAATACTTCTTGTGAAACTATCGTGTGGTTGGGCATTGGAATGGGCTGCCCAGGGAGGTGGTGGAGTCCCCATCCCTGGAGGTGTTTAAACACCCTGTGGCTATGGTGCTGGGGGTTATGGTTTAGGGACCCTGACAGTGCAGGGTGAACGGTTGGACTTGATGATCTTAAAGGTCTCTTCCAATCAAACAATTCTATGATTCTGTTATCAAGGGCAAATTCACTTTACCTGTACAAATTGCCCCTCCCTGTGCTGTCCACCCCCTCCCCGTGGTGTGAATGAGCTCTGCCCTCAGAAGCAGCAGCCCCCTCCTTGGGACTTAGACCTGCTGAAAAACTAGTTTGTAGGTCTGATTTTTTTTGTGTGTGTGGGTTATGGAGGGATTTTTGAAGTTAATTTCATTATTTAGCACTGCAAGCATCGCTGGGCTTAGGCTTCATTTTAGGTGGAAAGGATTTTTTTTTAGTGTTCCATCACCTATCTTGACAGATTCTGTGTATGCCAGAGGCGGTCGTCTTAACCCCGGATCAAAACCTAATCTCTCCTTGCTTTCATCAAACCTTTTCCTCTAATTCTCTCTCTAGTAAATTATATTCTGTTCTTTGCCCTTGAATAATTTAAAAATGTCTAGAATAAAGTGTGCGTGGGGGGGTCCTGTTCCATGGAGCGATACCTGGTAATCACAGCCCTGCAGTGGTATCTTGCTGCAGTGATCTCATTCCTATTGGGACAGCACTCTTGTGAGCACAGGCCCGTGTTGTGTTCATCCTGTTACAACCAGATAAACTCATAATGTAGACAGATAAGAGCTATGCTCATTAATCTATTAATTGCCTATTGTCAGTTGTCAATATGCTTCGCTTGATGGGAAGCTGGAAGATGAGTTTGTATTGTGAGGATGTAGATTTTTGTTGGGTGTGACTGTGATTTTATTTTGATGTGTAATGACTTTCAGGCTGGCAGCATCTCCCCCCAAACAGAGTGGAGCTGGGCTTTTAAACTTTCTGCAACCAGAAAAATGCCATGCCCCAAATGGCTGTAAATTCAAAGCATATTTCCAGTCAGAGGACCCCACCAGAGCTCTGACTGTGGTGAGTAACACGCCTTTCACCATGGGCATTCAGGGCATCCTTAAAATCAACACAGCCTGAGGTACCCCCATTTCCTGGGGAAGCTGAAACTCTGTGGGGACTTCATTGTTCACTGGAAATTTGAGACTGATTTTGTCTGTGACTGGAGCCGCTGGAGCAAGATTTTATTATAATTGTGTGACCTTTAATACACCATGAAGAGATTTCGAGTTCTCTATTTTTCTAGCCTATAACAAATCAAATGTTTAACTATAATGTACAGTCGCCAAGTTTACACCTTAAGAAGGGTTATTTTCAAGGGCTTATCTCTACAAAGAACAGTGGAGCAGAGACAGGTTCAAAAAGAGGGAAAAAGAAGGGAGAGGAACATCACAGAAGCACTTTATAGACCTATTTGAATCACAGCTTTAAGTCATTTATATCCCGGCCAAAAACCCATCCGTGTGTGTTTAATAATGATGGCCAATTCCAAACGGAGACTGGAAATGTTCCTCTCCATGGCAGAAAGCACAAAAAAAAAAACCCCTTGCTGCTTCAGCCTTGGCAACTTGACCCCTTTGAATTATTTTATTACTGGTGAGACCATCAGCCAGTGGCCAGCATTTCAACTCCCTAGGACAGCTCTGGGAATTGGTTTGTGTGGAGCTACCACCTCTGATGAGGCAGCTCTGGCTGGCAATTAGCAGCTCCTCATCTCCATGCCACCTCTGCATTGCTTTGCAGGGTGCAGGCAGGTCTTCCATGCTCTCCAGGATGGGTGAGGGAAGACCCTGCCTTCCTTCTTTTCTGCTGTGCCAGAGGGAAGCAGTTGATGACCTCGAGGTAGCCAAGATGTGCTCCCCTCTGCTGCAGCCACTGGTGTGGGTGTCCATTTGCAAATCCAGAAGATGGTTGCATAGAACAGAGTCTAATTAGACTCATTTTCTTATGATGTAGGTGGAGGGGCAGGGTTTTACCTCACATTTCCAGGGCTCTGTGTGTGTGTGTTACTGAAACGTGTGTCTTTTAATACCTGGAGAAATTCTATGTTGTGTAGCTGTTTTACTCTTCTGGGCTTCTTTCTTTCTGGAAAAAAAAAAAAAAAAGTAAGGAAAAATATATTGAAATTAACTGAAATTACATGAAAGAAGAAAGGATGAAAAAAATCTCCCTTTCCACTGAAAATGTGCCAAACCCTTTTAAAGTGAGGAAATTGCTTTTTTTTTTTAATATCTTTTAATACTTTAGTTTAGTTTTTTCCCCAGTTTTGGAAAGTCATAAGCAATTTCACTCTCTCTCATCTCCTCTAACCTTTCCAGGAGGGAAGGGATTTTGGAACATGCCATAAGAGCAAAAGGTAGGAAACACAGGAAAAGAGAGAAGGCAAAATATCTGGCTAGCTTCAGATATCTGTATTCACTGGACACCAGTTGGATATTTGTATTCAGTGCCTTAAAAGCAGAACATGATAGAAAGGTGTGATTGGAAGTTCAATGCTTTGAGAACTTATTTAAGAAGAAGAAGCAGGATCCATTTGAATTTCTGCAAAACAAAAAATGCAACATGTGTGGGGGGGTTTCACATCTGCCTCTTTCACAGATGTGTTTTCCTTCCACATGAGTGAGGTGTGGCTGAGCTCAGGGGCACACTTGTGTGGCCCCCAGTGTTTATTTGCTGATCTGATGTGCAGAGATTGATGCCTCACAGGACACCAATGGCTGGGTCTGGAAAGGGACCCAGCTCTCCCTAGTCCCAGATGGATGCCTCAGCCAAAACCTCTCCTCTTTATCTTACTTTTTTTCTCTTTCCAGTATATTCTCTAAACTTTTGTCTGGTCCTTGAGGTCCGTGGTCTCAGCTTGTTGCAAGCCCCACGGAATTTCACCCTCCATGGTGTTTTTTTCCCTTTGTAAGTTGTCTGTAAAGTGAGTTGCTAGTTTTGCATTTCTCCTGGCTCAGGATCCCTCCCTGCTGTGCAGAAGGTGACAGCTTCAGGAGCACAATGTTTTGTCATTTTGAACCCGTGGGGTAGTGCACACCCCTTTTTAGCCCCTGTTTCATTGTAAGTCAACCCCTTTTGATCCAGTCTCCATCCCTTTTTATTGACCAGCTCCCCTATTTCCACTAAATGTTTCAACCCTGCTGCCTGCTGCCTTTGTGCTTGCTTTAATTCTCAATATTTCTGCAGCAGGACTGAGGCTGCCATCAGTTTGTTTAGTGGAGCAGAAGACAAAGCCAGGCTGGTGGTGCTGCTATTGAATAGGTCATTGGTGACAACAGCCTGTGCTGCAGAAGTTAGCCCCCACTGACACTGTTTTCACTCCTTGAATGGAAGCTCCTGGGTGTCTTTCTTCAAGGAGCCCAGGGGTGGGAAAGGCAAGGAAAAGGAAAGAAAAGGAATAAAATAATTATAGCAATAACACTCCAACTTTCTCAGTTGTGCATGGACTTGGCTAATCGAAATGAGGAGTACCTTGGCTATCTGTGGCTGGGGTAGGTTAAGGGGTTGTTCTTTTGTCCCTCCTTTGGCCTCTGCAGGGATGGGCAGTGGCTTTTTGTATCTCTAGATTTTTCTCTCTGTTGTCAGGTGAGGTGCTGTCTGTAGAAACAAGAGCTTTTTTGTAAGCTCTTGCCCAGACTGAATGAGGCATGGCTCTGACAAGGGAGCGAAATGAGCCTCTTTTGGGCCCTCAAAAGCCTTGTTGCTTTTCTTTGGACACTCTCCAGCACCTCAGTGTCTTTCTTGTAGTGGTCAAGCAGAAGTGAAATGTCCTGAGGTGGTTGAAACTGTATTTGATCAAAATAATCAGACCAACTAGTCTTCTAATATTGGTTTCACTAACACTTCCAAGATTTTGAAAGTGCTTTTAAGCCAGATTTGGTGCTGCAAAGGTACAGGGCCTCAAAAAAATTCTGAAGGAAAAAAACCTATTTCTGTTTAAGCTCCTATTATTTATACCACTGCAAAGTGATTGTAAAATATTACTGTTCTAATTTGTAGCATTTTACACCTACTTCGCAGAGCAATGAGACAAACACAGCCTTATAAACAAAGATGTGGAACTTGTTTTGTTAAATTGGGTCCCAAATGGTTTCAGAGGGAATAAGGAAAAAGAAAACTAATGCTTTTAGGACTTTTTCAATAGTTAATAGTCTTCTTTTTTTTTTATCATGCTGAATAGGAGTCATATGATCATCTAGTTTCACATGAGATGTTTTTTTCTTATGTCTGAATCCTTAAAGTTCTTGTTAAAAAATGAGTAGCTCTGGATTGCTTTCAAGAACTGGCAGCCAACCCAGAATTTTTGCCACAAATCGAAATTAGCACTATTGAACATTAAAAGAAACAATAAATAAATGTTTATTTACATGTCACATATGGAGGCACATTGCAAGTCTGTCTTCTAGGAGCCCCTTTCGCTACTGGTGTATCACTTACACAGTGAAAATTGCTGTTCTGCTATCAGCAGGGATTAACATTCATTCTTTTCCTTTGAAATATGCTGTTTGAAGTATCTTACCAAATGCTGATACCTTACAAGAAAAACTGGGAAAAAAAATATTCCATTGCAGATGGCAGTTTTGAATTCCAGGCACTTTGTCTTAAAAGTCTTGATTTTGATGTCACAGTTGTAATGATGGTGATCTCTTTCACCATTCCTGTGGTAGCCCATTGACACCAGTGTGAGTTCAGGGGGGTGTTTGTGCAGCAAAGCTTGGAGCTTTGGGACCAAATAATTGCCTAAAAGTTCTTTTTTAGGAAAATCTCCTGCATTGTTAGGAGATGCCCATTTGAAACACAATGCCCTGCCTCAGAAACAGTGCTTTCAGTTTGCCTGCCTCACCAGAAAGTGTCCCTATGATGGTGGCAGGGAGGTGGGTGCTTCTTCCCTGCCTTCCAGGGCGTTCCTTTTTCTTCCAGGTTCTGGTCAGGGGGGATGTGCAACAGTTGTGTAGAGGTCTAAACACAAGTGGTTTGCCAAACACAGCACTAAGAGAGGATGGGCACCAAACAGTTTTGCCCTTCTGGGCCTTGCCCATCCTGCTTGCTTAATTGATATTCACAGTAGCCCTTCTGTTCATATTAGGGCAAAGCTGCCTGCTCTAGGGGTACCTGCTGACTAAAAGGGGCAAAGAAAAGGGTCTAGTGAATTTGAAAACGACGAAAAAAGGTGAGAATTCCTCTGCAAAACTGCATTTGGCACCGAGAGCATGTAGCTACACAGCTCCTCTCTTGTAAAATTACCCAGGTACCAGGAGCATTCAGTAAACCCACTTCAGCACATCAAAGCTGCATTTACAGGTGTGCAGTAAAATGTGAGAGTTAAAAGGATTCTGTCAAGTTGCTTCAAAGGGCTGCAGAACTGAGATCACCTTGCAGAATTCCTGTGCCCACCTGTGTGGCAGTGAGCTTCTTCCCCTGCAGCCAGCTCATCAACGTTGCCTACCCTGCTTCTACAGGAGCAGTTCTGGGGGTTTTTGGGTGACTGCAGAGTTCTCTGTGTGTGAGAAGAAAGTTTGGGTTGATTTTCTGACATGCACACCCAAAGGGAATTCATTTGTGTCTCGTAGCAAAAGGGGATTCAAGTACAATGCAGTTGGAGAATGAATCTCTTCTGTTGCCCTCTGGGTGTTCCCCTAAGTGAAGCATTGAATGGGACAGGCAGCTTCTGATACCCCAAACTGGATTTGCAGGGAGCTCATTAGACCCAGTTTTTGCTGCAGTGTGATGAAGTGGTGTGAGACAGCTTGTGGTCTGTATCAGGAGACCAGCAGTGTTTTGGTAAGGACAAGAAGGTGTTGATTTCATTTATCCTGGCAGCTCAGGTGTGTCTTGGTCTTCCTCTCTCCTTGTCATCCTCTGCATCTGCTGACTCTGTGTGGTTTCATCATAAAGCTGGAAGAGACTTGTACTTTGGTGTCACTCTTGGGTACCTCTGCAGACCATTGGAGTTTTCTTTCTGAATTTCCAGCTCATTGAGCTGCAGATGTTCTTCCTCATCTGAAACACAGCACTTCTTTGCCAGTGGAGGAAAAAAAAACAAACCATGTTTAGGAAATTAGTTTGCGGTTTTCTTCTGTTTGTTCCACATACAACTGCGCATCAACAGTGCAGCAGCAAGCAACTGGCCCAGAGCTACAAGCATGTGTTCAAATTAAGTGTATTTTGTACTTTTAGTCCAGGGTTGTGCAGCAATTAGGGAAGGAAGGTGTTTTTACCAAGCACCCAACAGCACATTAACACCAAGGAAAGCTGTTGCCACCCCCTGTGTTGTTTAGAGGACAGTACCCAAGAGAAGCCAGGGCAGGGTCGTGGTGGGGAGTCTGGGCCATGCTTGGTGGGGCTGCCCCTCTCTCCTGCACCTAATGACAGCTAGAAATTAAAGGTGACCTCTGTGCTTTTCTATACAAGGTGCAAGTGTAAGTGCTTTGGCTTTTATAAATTCTGGGGGAGGTGATGAGACTTCTTTTTCACTAAATGTATACTCTTTGAAAGAGAAAGAGGGGGGGGGAAATTAACAGAAGGAAATTATTTAACTTAGTTGATTTATAGGATATGTTTTCAATTCTGATTCTGTGTTTCACTTCACCCTCTGAAATTCAAAAGGCAATTTAAACTTTTTTTCTTTAAAAAAATGTGGTGTGCAATGCTTTCAAAAATAGCCCTGCTTGGCTTTTGTGCCACACAGACCCAGAGTTTCTCAGAGAAGTGTGTTCATTATAGAATAAGATACGTGTTTTTTTTTGTTTTTTTTTGTTTTTTTTTAATTTAAGAGTACTATATAAAGCCTGAAGTAAATCTGCTGCCTTTCTTCCAGCCCCAAAAGCAGGGAGCTGGGAGTTACAGCACAGAGCAGCCTATTGTGGCTCCATCACTTATGCGAAAAGGTCACGGATGATGGAGCCTGGAATACAAAAGGTGTAGGGCACTGTGCATCTGTGGGAAGGGGATCAACCCAAATCTCCTTTATCCAGCACAGAACCTATTACAGAATCAAACATGGGGATGCGAAGGGTCCAAGTGTGCTTTTAATAATCTGTGTTCCAAACAGACCGTAATCTGCACAATTAAGCTTCTTGGAGTTGGCAGAATTTTGTGCCATATTTTGTGTATTCCCCTTGAATAAAGGTCGGGGGGGGGGGGTGTGTGAATTAACTGAGGAGTACCTTTCTAAAGGTGTTCTGTAATTCTGATAGACTGTTGTGATTGTGCTAATGGCTCTAGGAAAAAGGGAGTTTTGTGTCAAAGGTTCGAAGGCCACCTCTTTCCAGAGGAGAGCCAAGCAATGGAGGAGGGAAGGGGAGTAGGAAACCTCCCTCTGCCTCTGAACTGTGTGTGACAGGAGCTGTCCCAGTGTAGCACGCTGTGGATCAGCCCCTGGGAAGCTCTGTGTATGAGGGTTACCCTAGAGCTACCCTTAGTAGCTCCCCCAGGCTGTTTTCTAGGCTCTTGTGGATGTTTCCAGAGCCTTGGGAGGAATCATGGGGACTCCTGTCCTGTCTCCCTCCTGGGCGGACATCTTGCTCTCCAGTCTGACGTCTGCAATACCAATGCCTATTGTCTCTCTCCTGGGGAGACAGCGTGTGTGTGGGGTTGCTCTCCCAGTAGATGTCAGTTTTTGATGCTCTCCCAGTGGCTGGCTCAGTTTTGATTGTGATGATGAAGTGTTTTCGTTTAAAGAGGAAAATGCTTGAATGGTTTTCTCGTCCCTCGCCCCTCCTCTTGGCAGGAGAACGCGCTGATGGGGCCCTGGGGTTATCACAGGCCAAAGGGGGGCTCTCTCAGGAGTCACTTGTTGAAGTGTTGGCAACACATCACTGAGCAGTTCTAAAGGCCTCGGGAAGCCCCTCATTTCTCTGAATTTTCCCACTGCCAGCCTGGAATGTAGTTGAGTGTAGTTACCTCTTTGGACTGGCACGCTTTGGGTGTAGAGCAAGGCCTTGCTTGCAGCCAACATCCCTCCTCTCCCCTGTGCCAACGTCCCTCCTCTCCCCCGTGCCTCCCTTGGCACTTGGCCCTTTGGGGGTAAATTAATTCTACTTCAATTTACCTGGAGAGAGGCTTTCAGAGTCATGGAGGGAGGGGAGAGGAGAGGCAGATCTCATTGTGTGTGTCTGGAAAGCAACCATGGTCTGGCCAAAGTCTCCTTTTCTCTCTTCCCCTCACTTTTTGGGGTTTTTTTAGTCTTATTTTTGCTTAGGTGCTGAAGTTAAGTGTTTGCTGGATGTAATTTTAAATGACAGCTTAACTTACCGTTTTAACCAAAACTACAATAGAAGAATATTTTCCTTGCATTGTTAAAATGCAGCTGGGTTCCTGCTCCCCGCACTGTAAACAAGAATGCATATTTGCTGCTGATGTGTGGAATGTATTTATTTTTTTTTAATTCACAGAACGGTTTAAGAATTAAACTAGAAACACGATGAGGAAAAAACCCTCAGAGCTGTAATCAAACATCCATTCCAACAGCTGAAACATGTTATTACATCTTTCAGCTGATTTATCGTACCCAGAGAGATTTCATAATCATTCTCAGTATTAAAACAAGGGGAATAGAGGCACATTTCAATAACAATGATTGTTGTTTGGAGAATGCCAATCATGTCTAGGAGCGTTATTTACATCAGACAATATGTAGATATTGTGCCTCCAAGCCTGTTCCTGTTTGGTTTTGTTCTTTGACTTCCACAAATGAATGTTAAGAAATGTTGACAAGGAGGTTCAATAGCTAAATACAATAACCGGGGTCCTGCCGGCTTCCTTTTGGGAGGAGAGAAATCTTTACTGCACGAGTAATGCAAGCTGATGGAGAGATAAAGGTGGCTGGAAACATCTGAGCTCTCTTCGGTGGGAGAGGTGGGGAGAAATCGCATCTGCGTGCTAATTGGAATTTGTATTCGCACATTAGCTATAGCTAATTTGAAAACAATTAAAAGGCAGGAAGGAGAGAGGCAGCTGTGGCACGGGGGAGTGTGCTCTGGAGGAGCTGCCTTCACTTTCTCTGCCTCTCCAACACGCCGTTTTCTTTTTGCTGGTGCCTGTCACAAATCCGAAAATACCATTACAGAGTTAGCAGATGGTTCCCAAGTATTCATACCTGATAAAGCCTCCTGGGTGATCAAGCACTGAAAAAATCAATATATTTTTCAACTTTCAATGGCTAGCTATTCAGTTTCATTACATCTCGCTATTCCTCCATGGCTCCTGTGATATGGACACTTACTTCACCATTGCATTAAGCTCTAATCTCCAGCCTGGCTGATACAGGCAGTTAATGAATAGCTAGAGCACCACATCGGTGTGCTTCACAATTCTTCTGATCTCAGTAGGATGTTTCGAGTACTGTGATCTTCTGTTTAGTAACACCCCACTTCTTCCCCCTCTTGTTTTATTTTGGTTTTTTTTTCCACACATGCACAAACACCCCCCTCCAGCTGTCACCTTGCTGAGCTCTGAGAGGAAAATTCAGTGAACACACATTTTAGCCGACATATTTTGCACTGACATTTGACTTTTCTAAATAAATAACATCAGCTAGTCAGACCCATGCACCCCGGGTGACCGTAGGAATCATGTTCTTAAATCTAACATTTTCAATAAAACCCCAACTAGAGATAGATCTTCAAAATGTCCTGCTTTTGTCCACAGATTAGCTACATCCCCCACAAAACAGCCATGCTCTCTGACTGACTATAACTGCTTTCTTTAAATCACATTTCTTTCCCCTTCTCCTGACTTAAACTCCCAGTGTGGGAAGTTACCTTGCAGTGAATGACAAAGCGTGGGTCAGCTTCATAATTAGCACCAGTACCTGATTTTGGGGCTTTCTCTGCCTTTTGGTCTTTGTCAGGGGCTGGGTTTCTAACAAGGGGCATCTCATCATCCCCCAGTTTGCCTGGAAAAAGAACTGCAAGTAAAATGCTAGTGAATGCACGAGGTGTGCACCCTCAGAAACTGCACTGTCCTGTATGTTTTAATTTTCCATTAGTATTTCAGATTTTACTGCATTTTGCTACTCTAGTTTACTTGATGTTGTCTGGGGTGGTTATTGTTGTTGTTTTTACACATTAGGCAATGTCCTGTGACCCAGCCCAAGCTTTTTTGATGTGCACCCAGGCACTGTGACATCCATAAGCCTGGGGCATCCTGAGAACCTGTTGAGTCTGATGAAGGCACATCTTACATTTCAGCCATAGGTCTTGATTAAGCCAACAGTGCAGGAGCTGAGAACCTGTTCAGTGAAAACGGAGGCAGAAATAGGAACCACAGAAGTATTTCACTTAGCTGTAAGTCAAATAAGATCAAGTCTGTGTGTGTGCCAGGGCTGAGGATGGAGAAGGTGGATGCTCATCAGGTAGAAGTGGTTTCTGTGGCATCTGTGTGTGAGCCTGGCAGCTCTCAGGAGGTTGGTACTGTCACTGCAGCCACCCAGAGCCCCCTTCATCCCAGAGCAGCAGGAGGATGCCAGGGCACCCAAGGGGGGTCCCGGCTGCACCGTGTCCCATGGGTCACTTCTGGCCCAGGTCCCAACTCTCCAGTCTGTCCTCCACCTTGCTTTCACCGTCAGAAAAGCAGCTTTAAAAGTTGTTAGGTAGGTGAGAATTTGCCACTGAAAGAATGACAAGTTTTTGTCTGCCAGAGACCTTCCGTGGGCTCGGGCTACAGGTATTCAGCTGTGCTGCCTGACCATGGCAAACCAATCTCCTGTGGAGAAACCAATCCCCTTCCGTGCCACCTGAAGCTCATGGTGGTGCCCAGTAGGACCCGAGTCCAGGCTGGAGCCCTTGCATTCCCCTTCTATGCCAGGATTGACGCCGGTGGAAGCCCTAGCTAAAAAAGCCTTTGTACAATGATTAATTGACCTTAACAAGTTTAAGGATGCTTATTTGCACACCGTTATGAAGTGTTGCAATATGTCACAAATGAGAGCGGCTTCTATTATAAACATAATGGCATAAACAGTGAAAGCTGGTTATATTTCCTTAAAAGTTCATTGCGGGGAAATGGGGAAGCTTGAGAAGCTAAACAAATCCAGGCAATAATGGAAATGTAGCATGAAATTACTTCTGTAAACAACAGCCATTCATTATTTGAACATTTTTCATAAGAGAGTAAGCAGACGAGTGTTGATGTTAAAGGGTGTGCGTGGAGGGGGAGGAGGAAAAGGGGAGATTATGAATTTGGAAAGAAATCTTGCAGGGTTCTCCAGCCAGACGTGCATCTGTTTAAAAAAAGGAGGTATGTAAAGCACTGATTGATCCCTGAGTATTAACAATCGATGCCATTTTCTTCATTAACTTCTGAGCGGAGCACAAAGAAAGGTATATTTGATTTAAGGGGAAGAGAAGGGAGCACTATTTAATGTTGATTTGGTGTAGTGAATAACCCCAGAGAGAAATGTAAATACCAGGCTGCAATAACATGACAGCACACTAATCATATTTACAAACGATATTAAATCTGTCCATTGTGCTTGCCTGGCTGTGGATTGGCTCGACTGTAATTGTCACTGTAACCAGCCCTGGCTTGTGGGAGAATTTAACTGCAGTGATATAAGGTGAGTGCTAGGCTTATTATTACTTTATTATTACCCGGTTTATGTTTATTAAAACAATTTGTCATGCAGAACAGGAATGGGAGAATGGGAACATTAAATCGTGCTGTACTCAACCTGAAGAAATGAGTTACAATAAAATTAATGGCAGGCAGGCCACAGCTGACACTTGTAGCCGTGTGGAGCAGCTACACACTGCTTCGTTTCATTTGCTGATCGTTTCTTGTTAGGGTCACGCCATTAAACTTACATATTGAGAACTACTGAAAATCTGAGGCAATGAAGGTAAAGTTTATGAAGCAAAAGTGAGGGTTTTTTTTTTTTTTTTCCGCTGCTAATGCATTCCTTTCAATTATTACAGAAATCAGGAATGCAGATTGAAAGTTTAAATCATACTGAGTTATTAAAGACCATGTGTTGGAGTGAATGTCCTTCAATTTTACAGAGGCTTAGAGAGCTGAGAAAGAGCTGAGTTTAGGCTAAAGTGAGACCATTCTCTAAAGGCTTTGAGCAAAGAGAACAGCGAGAATAGTGGTCATGAAAGGTCTCATAACAAGTTTAATAAAAGCTGCTTTATTTTCTTTCCCTGGAACTCAAGGGGTCCTTATTTGATATCTTCAAATTTATTTCAGCCCAAATCTTCATTATTTTAAACTGGAGGCAGGAGGCGATGACCATGGGAATTGCATTGAGCCTCTTGGAATTCAGCAGAGAGGCACAGTGACATAACCCCCTCTCGTGACACAATTACAGAAGAAATTAAAAGTGTCAGGCTCTATGTACTTTAGCTGCATAGAAGAAATCTGGCCTCCCGATGAAACATCTTTGTACATGAAAAAGTAATACCCTGCCCTTGTTTCCCATTATACAACAATGTTAAGGAGTCTTCTGGGGTGATTATTAGGGATTTGGTGAAGCACAATAAATGTGAAGATTAAATCTGAGTGCTAGCAATTAGTATTGGGGGAAGAAGAGCCCTTTTTTTTTTTTTTCCCCTTCTTTTTTTTAAAAGTATTTATTAATGAAGCTATTTAAAGAAAACCGAGCCAACTGCTGAAGTTAGGAAATGTGAACCTTTCATTTCTAGCAGTTTTATACTTGTGTAAGTCCTACAAAGTCCACAGGGTTGTTCTTGATTTATACCATTGTGAGCAAGTAGAAGATCAGGCTGCCTCTGTGGGATTTTTTCTCCCCTCATTTTCCTTTTATAAAGTAAGATACATTTATTTTTTTAAGTCTTGGAGAAAGCCTTCAAAGGGGGGATTTTGCCACAGGTTCTCTACCTGTGTCCCCAGTCTCAGGGGCTGTACCAAGTGTCCAAGTGCTCAGCATCCAACCACTGCAACAGAATACCAGAATGGGAATTAAACTCTCTGGAAAAATCCAGTTTGGTGAAGTGAGTGAAGACATTTAAAAGCTCTTCTTTCAGTAAAGTGTTTTTTTCTTTGTTTTTCCCCACTGGTGAGGGGAATGGCAGATGTTTCAGAGAAGTAACTTCTCAGTCTCAGCGGTGAAGCTGCTGCAGCCTCAAAGGCCCCTTCAAACTGAGAAAAACCCATGGAAAAAAAAATACTCATCCTTGAGTAGAGCTTCCCCACAAGTTGATCACCTCTGTGAAATAGCAGTCACTTCTCTGAGAGCTCCAGAAGGTGTCTTGGTGAATGTACAGGGAGAGAGCAAAGGTCTTGACACTTAGGATGCTTTCAGTGGTCAGGTGTGATGCAGTAAGTGCCATCCCCTGCCATGGCAAGCAGTGTGCTGGCCCTGTGACCTTGGTGCCCTGTGAGGGGGTCCCCACCTGCCTTTTGGACGTGGTGCTGCAGGGGGGCTGCACTAGATGCCCTCTGGAGGTCCCATCCAGCCCCTAACCATTCTATGATTCTAAGTGGACAGCCAGCTGCTGTAGTGCTGGGTGAGGTGGAAACAGCAGGCAGAAGATACTAATTTCTTTCTGGTTTTGAGGCCTTTTCTCTGCCATCTTCTACATTCATTGAAAACACACATTTTATTAAAACATGTTGACCTGCATGGCATGCTAAATAGGCTTTAAATGTTACAGCAGAGCTCTGACCCAGCATTTCCAAAACCAGGATTTTAACATCATCTTCCATCTTTGTTTTTGTGTAACACTAGGTAAACCTGGGGAGAAATCAGTGAGTCATTTATTCCCCTATGTGTAAAATATGTGAACTCTAAGTAATGCAAGTAAGTAAGTGTCTTGCTGAATTGCAGTCCTTATTATAGGTGCAAACATCCCTTTGACATGAAGGCCAAGGATAAAGTGTGGAATTCTGAGTCATATTTATCACTTGGATTATTAACAATAATAACATTTGGCATCTTTATAGCACTTTACATTTTTAAACTGCTGCATAAACACTAACTAAATGGTAGTTACGTGTACAGAAATGGGATTCAGAGCCATTACCCCCTACCATGCCAGCAGAGTCACTGTGGCTCAGCCCTGAAATGTGTGTGCTGATGCTTGGTGGAAAAATCTTTACTGCTCATGTGAAGTATCAGCTCTCCTGGAAGAACCAGGCTGACCATTTTTCATTTTGTTTCACATGCACCCAAAGGCTTTTGTCCATATTATGGATTAATGGTCTGCAAAATTTCAGTTTATTGGGGAAAAAGATGTTGATTTTACTTACAGGAGCATAAAAGCAAAGACAAATAAAGCAGAGGGCTCAGAAACCAAAACACTACTCTTTTCTTTAAATCACATTTCAGGTTGATTCTTGCCACGGCTGTGCACTTTATGCTCTGTTTCCTGCTGTGGGGCCACTGGGAGGCTGGGTGCTGTGGGGGCTGTGTGCCCAGGGACCAATCCAGCCCTTCTTAGCCACCCGACGTGCTGGGGCCAGTCAGGGTGCTGCTCAGTGTCCCTCCAAGGGGATCCTTTTGTGGCCTGTTGTTTGCCAGTGATGTGAGACTTCTAGGGTGTGACTGGGAGAAAATATCCATCCTTGCCTTATGTTTATCCATAACCTCCAGTCTGCAGCAGACTTTTCTGAGCCACAGCACCTTCTCTTGCAGTGATGCTGCTTCCTTCTTACTTTAGAGACTTTCTGCCATTCCAGCAGGGAAGATTTTAGAGTGTCTTGTGTCCCTGTCTGTAGCTGTGACAAGTCTGTACCCAAAAACAATTTACTGGGTACCCCCATCAAAGAGGCCCAGAAATCAAGGGAAATGTCAAACAGCAGTTTTCACGCTGGATTGCATCCACATAATCCAGGAGCAAGCAAATAATTCCACTGCCACTTAATTAAAAGTTTTAAGACCTTCTGTCTTTGACCTTGTTCTTCAGCTGCAGACATAAAAGCAGAATGGCTTGCTACCTCAATCTCACTTTGTGCCATTGCCCTCTGATGAGAGAATCCTCTTGGTACCTCTGGTTTGCCACTGAAGCAAAAGGAAGGGATGCGTGCACCACTCACTCCTTCCTACCTGCTGGGGAGAGTCTGCCTTCACAAAGTTTCTCTTGCTATCTTTAGCCTTCTCCCTGGAGCATCTGGCACAGCAGGACAAGAGGGATCTCAGCCCCACAGCTTCATTTGGACCTGTTAACTGTAACTACTGATGTCATTTACAAGGATAAACCCTTAAAGCCAGGCCAAGGTAGACAAAGAAAGAACGGTGGAGTAATTCCCTTTGGACAGCAGAGATTGGTGTTTGAGTTATTGAAAATCTGTGTAACTCATTTTCTCTTTTGTCATACTTAAAAAATCCATGAAGTTTGGCCGAGTGCAAACAATAAGCTTTTATTGTTGCTGCCCTTCTTCATAAATGTGTAATCTTCTGGGACCATCAGAAAAGCTTTGGTACAACAAATTAAAAGTCTCTAAACTTCCCCGTGTCTCCTTGGACGTTTTCAAGACCTGCAAATATCAAGCAATGATCAATGTAAAGCTGCCTTAATAGTTCAAGGCAGAGCAGCAGCTCCTGAGCCAGGGAGCCCAGAGCAGCCAGCTCAGGGTAGACTCCAATCCTGCCAGGTCAGGGGGCAGAGCCTGCACTGGGAGCCCGAGGTGGCAGCTTCTCCAGGCTCCCAGACACTCTACCCTGACTGTTCCCCTCTCCTGCTGGTTTTAGCCTGGTAAGCTAGTTGAACAATGCTCTGTTAGTATACCCTTTATCCTGACTCGGGGAGAATGGTGCTGGTTTTCTCCCTGGTGAGGTGTTCTCTTAGGGGATGTTTGCTCTTTCACATCTTGTCAGTGGAACGACCTTGTCAGTACAACAGCTTCAGCCAGAAACACTCAGTGTGGGCCAGAGAGGGTGAGGACTGTAGTTCTGTCTCATGGCAAAGGGGTAATTTGTGTCTGCAGCAAGGCAGGTGGGCTGTGGTGCTGTCTGGGCATCCAGCTGTGCTAATGGAGCAGTTAAAGGTGCAGCAAGCACAGCTGGATCAGAGTCTGACCACGGTCTAGCTGCAGAAACAGCTTATGCAACTATACCCAGGTGCTACTGGGAGCTCCAGTTCCTGGTGCAGGAACCAGAGTCTTCCAGCCTCTGGGTAAAGTTGGGAACCTGGTGCCTGCTCCTTTATGGGGCCAGATAGCCCTGTCTTTTCCTGAGGTTCTGGGAAAAAAAATAAATGAAGTTTTGCCTTAACTTCTAGTCCATTTCTCATGGCTGCTTATTTTTATGATGCCTGCTCTTGTCTGTAGTGTGTCCTGCTCCCAGCCCATTTCCATCCACATGAAAGCTTGCTGCTGACCTCATGGCCTTCGGGTCAGCCCACGGTCTCCTCATCTTCTTCCGTATTACTGGCAACACCTTCACCTTAGGTCTTGATTTCTGTGGAGCTCTTTAGGTCAAGCTCTATCTCATTGATGTCCTTGGGCTTAAATTGAATCTGAGAGAAACTGGCTGTTCTTCTAAAGAACTTGGTCTTTTTTCTTAAGAGGTTTCTGGTTTTGGATAAAACCCCTCGAGGCAGCATCGGTGCCTGGTTGGCAGGAGTTGCAGGGTGTTTGGTGACAAACCCCTTCAGGACATGCCACGGGCAGCTGGAATGGTACCTGAGGGTACCCCACCACTTCCATCAGCAGGTTGGCAATGGGAAAAAATTAGGATTTTTTTGTTCCACTAATGAAGAAAGAAACAGCAGGGTTCACACTTGGTTTAGATGTTCCAGAGCTGTTGGTTTCCCTGAGGGCAGGAGGAACCAACACCCATGTTCCTTGGTTTAGATGTTCCAGAGCTGTTGGTTTCCCTGAGGGCAGGAGGAACCAACACCCATGTTCCTTGTTGCAGTTAAAAGAATCATTATCTTGGTCTTGGGCCAAGACCTAGTGGGGACTACTGGAGATTGAGTGGGGACTACTGGAGATAGAGTGGGGACTACTGGGGACATCTGCTCCAAGTCAGTTCTTCCATATCTATCCACAGCAACATTTCATGTCAGCTCCTTCAGAACACTTGCTACTGGCCATTGGCAGAGAAAAGACACAACAGGTACGTTGCCTGCACCCTGAGCAATGGCCCCTTTTGTTTTCTAATTACTTATTCAATTAGTCTGTATAAAGAAGCATTAAAAACCCCCAGACAGAATGAATAGCAATACTGATTTCTGTCAGTAGCTGACCTTGTGAGCTGGAGCCATAGCTCGGAGTGCCTGTACAATACCAGTTCCACGAGGCTGTTTTGTTGGGCAGTGCCACCACTTGATTATTCTGTGAGAAATTTCAGAAATACAGTTGCTTTATGAGCTCGACTTCTATGATGATAAATTTCCAAAAGCAAAAATGTGAATTTAAATTATTCGTATTCATGTGAGCGTGGTAGAGATTTTTGGAATTGCTGCGGCAAGTTATGGATGATGCATGAAATGAAAAAATCCCTGCCCAGTGCACAAGGAATACAAAAAGGGTTGTGCAGCCAGCACTGTGCTGGCCTGTGCTATGGGATGTGTGCTCGCTGGGGAGGGGGGGTTGTGTGTCTGAAAAGCACTCAGCCCTCAGCCTATGCACAAAGGGAAACAAAGGATGGGAGGAGGGAAAACAAATGGACCCCCCCTGGCCACCCAGGAGCACCTGCAGCACCCCAGGGCTGCCTGAGTCCTGCAGGCCTGGGAAGGCTCTTCCCTCCACAGGGCACCCTGAGCAGAAGGGCAGCTGCTCTAAAGAGCCACGAAACCAGTTTTCAGCTGCTCCTATAAAGCTCTGCTGAGTGTGGTTTGTGTTTCCCTCCCTGGCCTGACAATGGAACGACGCTGCTCTGGTGAGGGGGATCTCCAGAGGTTCCTTCCAACCCCTGCCATTCTGTGATTCCCTGAGACAGACAGACAGACAGACAAACAGACAGTGACCATGTCCCCAGTGACCCCAGTGTGATGCTGTCTCATTTGCTTCTGGTCTCCAGCTGATCATGGAAAACAGAGGGCATCCAGGAGAAAACTGTCAGAAGAAATACCTGCAGGGATTTTTTTCTAAATATAAAAATAAATATTTAATGTAATAAAAAAAAAAATAAAAAAAAATCCCTGCAGGTATTTTGTTGTAAGCATGAGTGTGGCATTAGGAGCTGCCCGGCCTGCTAGTCTGCAGGAAAATTAAAAAAAAAAAAAGTGATTGTTCTGGTGGGACCTCCTTCCAGGTCTGAGTCTTGTACTTCTTCAGACACTTCAGTGACTGCACTCTTCTCTTAAATAGTCATCTGTAAATGCTGAATATGATCTGTCTTTATCTTCCAGGGAAGTTCATCTTTGCTCACTGATGAAATCTTATGCATGCACGTGTTTTTGGTTGGTGTGATGCATCCTTAAAGAATTCAGATCTGTTAGATCTCTTGTGAAGTTCATTACTACTACTGCATTGTGTTTGATAAATTTGACACCATTTTCAGGCATCTATATTTTCTGTTCCAGACAGGTCCAGTGTGGACCTTCTCATCTCACAACTTCATGCCTTACCTTGTAGAAGGTCAGTTGGGCTCCATGATCATTGTAGGTCCCTTCTAACTGGAACTGTTCTGTGTTAGTGTGTGGCCATTGTGACATCAAATAATTCCTAGGTTTTGCTTTTAGCACTTGGTAGAAAGGATGTGTGTGTTTGCTCTGCCTTCCTGGACCTCAGTGTCTGTTTTCAGAACGTGCAGATTCACTGCTCATTTTGCAGAGCAATGTGCTGAAAACCTCCTGCTGTGTAAATACATGAAGACATCTGACCAGAATCTCTGTTTTAGCCTCACCTTTGCCATCATTCTGCCTTTGATTTCCAGTATTCTGTTTAGTAGGGGACTTTGGGGGGGGGTCTTCTCCTCCTCAATGTTGTGCTTAGGTTGATTCATTTAGTAGAGGGTCACTTTTTCACTTGCACCCCTTTGCTGAGGGTGGGAGTCAGTGTGTGAGTGCTTCCACGTGTTCTGTAAACAGACCCCATCACTTCTTATGGAGCAAAAAGGCTAAACAAACCTCATTTGTGTTCTGATGGGTGTTCCTGGGGGTACTACCCTAGTCTTCCCAATCAAAGTCCAGTTTTCACCACATTTTCAGCTAAAGGGCTACCACTGAGATGTTGGTGGATCCTAAAGCCACAGTAAGAGTCAGAAACCTGCAAGCGTAGTGTTGAGCTGAGGTTTGTGAGCAGCAGCAAGAAGCTCTCTGGGCATTACATTTATAATTAGCTGTGCTGCTTTCTCTTGCTGCTTGCTACTGTTTTCTTTTAGGAAAAAAACCCCAGATTTTATTAACTCTGCAAATACCCAGATCCATTCCTACACCTTTGCTGTATCCTGCTCATCACAGTGTTCTCTCTGTTTCAGCCCATCTGCTCAAGCTTCTTATCTAAGTGCATTTGTCTGGTTAATAGTGTCAGCTGGAAATTGGTTTATAGCCTGTTCCAGCATAGCATGTAGTAGTGTGCTCATATTAGACCATATAAAAGGTTTCTGAAGCTTCTGCATCAAGGCAGCCAGAGCTTTAGGTCAAAAGCAGCATCTCATGCCTGTTGCACAGGGATCTACCAAGTCTGCCAGCTTTAGACTACTTGCATCATGAACTCAGTCCATGAAATGGTTAATTAGAAAATCTCCAATTACCAACTGAATTTATTTTGCAAAAAGTTACATTTGTTCTTCTCAGCAAGAGGAACAAAAAAAATAAGCAATTCAAATAATTTTGAAGTTCCATTCCTTCATTCATTAGGAGACTTAGCTTGCAAAATCCTAATTAAAAAGAACATTTTGTGTTAATGAAAACGTTGTAATTTTTTACCTTATTAAGTTAGTTAAATTTTCTTCCAGAGCATTCGGCAAGAAGAGGTCTCCTTAGTGGCTTTGTTCATGTTTATATCCTTTGATTGCAAAATTTGTGAGACAAAAGAGAGCTAAACTCATTCTGTGGTGCCCTCCAGTTAACTGCTGGGTTGAAAAATGACCTTCATAACTAAGTCCCTTGCCTTTTCATCGATAGCAAGGAGCTACAACTCTAACCCACAGCTGAGGAGGTGGCTTCAGTCTGGTAAACCATCCAAAATTGCATGAGCACCCCATGGAGTGTAGATACTGAGAGATATCTAAGAGGAGTACAGAAAACTGAATAATTTCAATCTGAATTCTGAAACAGCCTGGGGCTTTTCTACTGGCTTTCAAGTCCAGCATCCTCTCACGTGGCATTTAGTCATTAAAAGCTGAAGTTTATTTCAGTATCTAATCATTCTGCATCAGAAACAATAATACAGCAAGGCAGAGATCACGGGAGGTGCACATAGGTTCCTCCTGTGGTTTTAACATTCACAATCTTTCCAACAGGCAGAAATTATTCTAAAAGTCTTTCAGAAATACAGTTAAGGGCTGTGAAAGTATTTTGACTTGCTTTAAGCACTGGAAAAAAAATATTTATTGAAGTATCAGGGAATCATAGAGGTGCCCAGGTTGAGAGGGACCTGCAAAGGCCACACAGTCCTGCCTCCCACTGTGAGCATGCCTGGAGAGAGCAGGTTGCTCAGAACCATGTCCAAAGGGGTTTTACTGTTTCCAAGGAGGGATGCTCCACAGCCTCTCTGCACAACCTGTATTTTCCACTCTCACTGTGAAAAAGCTTTTCCTTATATCCAATTGGATTTTCCTAAGTTGTAACTTGTGTCCACAGCCACTTGTCTCACCACTGTGCACCTCCAAGTCTGACTCCATCTCTCTTGCATCTTCCTAGGCTGCTGAAGACAACAGTAACATCTCTTTTGCTTTCTCTTCTTTGAACTGAACAAACCCAAGTGCTGCAGCTGCTCTTCATTTTATGCTTGCTTTATTTTCTCCAGTTCTCTAATCATATTGCTTCCCTCTGCTTTACTTGCTCTAGTATGTCAGCCACTTAATTTTCTGTGCAGGAGAACCCAGAACTGGACATCACACTCCAGATACAGGGAAGAGGGGAAAGTCATCACCTCCCTTGTCCTACCAGCCCTGCACTTGCAGCCCAGCCTGGTAACTGGACTGCCAGGGACACTAAATGAACCTAATGATTTGAAAAAAAGAAAAAAGAACCTAAAATGATTTGAATTGCATTGGGTGAATTATTTGCTGCCAATTATTTTCTCAGCTCTAATACTCAGTTTTAAATATTTAGATTCTCTTTCAACCTAGAATTTCACTTTTCATTTAGCATGGTGTATGT